>JAPFFP010049531.1:0-31564 GCA_026153255.1 Solanum medicagineum
AATCCATCCCTAAGATAACATCAAAATCTACCATCTCCAGAATAATCATATCTACCCAAGTATCATACCTAGACAAAAAAACAAGACAGGATCGATATACTCGATCCACCACTAAAGGCTCACCTACTGGTGTAGAAACATGAATGGGTACAGGCGTACGATCACATAGGAAATCGAGTCCAGGTGAAAAGTAGGATGACACATAGGAGTAGTTAGATCCAGGATCAAACAATAAAGACGCAGATCGATGACAAACTTGATAATACCTGTGATGACTGCATCAAAATCCTCTGCCTCGGGCCTCCCTGGAAATGCATAGCAATATGGTCCCCACCACCGCCAGTCTAAGAAATGCCTCTACCCCCACTCTGTGGGACTATGGAACCCCCCGCTCCTCTACCTGGAATGTGGCCACCACTATCTATTTGAGCTCTGCCTCGCCCTCTGTATGGTGGCGGTGCTGATAGTCTAATCTGAACTGAAGATCTGGGGTAGGGCCCATCTTGTCCCCCCGATAAGGGACACTTTCGTATCAAGTGATCAGGATCTCCACACCCATAACAAAACCTCTGACTCTGGGACTGACGTGCGGATCCTAACGAACTACCATAGTTGTTTCATCCTGACCCACGATATGTCTGACCACCCTCAGAAGCAGGTAATGATGTATGAACTAGTCCTCGAGGCTGGGATGAGCCACCCCCTCTATAGAACCCTCTACCTCCAGATGAGTTACCAGAAAACTGACCGGATGCACGGGCCCTCTTAGGGTCCCCAAACTCTTCTCTCTCCATCAGCTCTGCCTCCTTAGCAGCACTCACAACAGACTGGAAAGAGGCCCCATCTTTAGATACTCTAAACACTGCCTGTCGAATAGAATAGGTCAATCCTCTCACAAACCTATGAACTTTCTCTGTCTCATTTGGAAAAATGGTTGTAGCATGTCTAGATAACTGACAGCAATGGGTCTCATACTCAGTGACTGATAAGACATCCTGCCTCAGACTCTCAAGTCTCAACCGACTCTCCTCCCTCATACTCCAAGGGACAAATCTATCGTAAAAAGCACCAGAGAACATCTCCCAAGACACTATGGGAGATCCCACAGGCAAAGACCCTGAATATGTCCTCCACCATTCTTTAGCTGGCCCACAAAGCTGAAGAGTAACATATCGAACCCCGTGTGACTCTACTAAGCCAACAGTATCCAACAGCTCCCTACAAGTAGACAAAAATTCATGTGCATCCTCTATCCTTCCACCCTGAAATTGAGGTGGGTTCATCTTCCTAAACATCTCATAGCAGCACTGCTCACTCTCAGTCAATGTAGCCAAAGGTGCACCCAGAACCTCAATAGCTAGTGCAGGATCAATCTCAACTCTAGTACCCATTGGTGGCTGCTCCACCAGATTGTGAACTAGGGGAGCATGATGCTAATGTGGAGTCTAAGCTCTACCTCTAGTCTGAGAACTGCCTGGCATGCCTGTCGTATTACCACTTGGGGCAAAACTCTCAAGTACATTCAGCACCCTCAATAAGGTATCCTGCAGCAAAGGGGAGGCTACGTGCTCTGAAGGAACCTGGTTCCCTCTAAGGTCAGTCGTACACTCTGAAGAGACCTCCCTAGCATGACCTCTCGCTAGTGCTGCTCCACGAGCACGACCTCTGGCTCGAGCTCTACCCCTACCCCTAACTGGGGCGTCGACAACTGCCTCAGGAGCTACCTCACCTCTACTACCAGAAGCAGTAGCTCTAGTCCTTGGCATCTGTCAAAAGAACACGGGCATAACTCAGCTTGTATGCACGCACGATAAGAGAGAATAAATATCCATGTTACTATACATCTAGCTTAGATCCCCAAACTAACTTATCGTATGGAGACGTTTGTACTTATCTTTCAAAACCAACAATATCCATGTTACTATACATCTAGCTTAGATCCTCAAACTAACCAATTCTATGGACAATTCTCCAAAATTTCAATCCTAGGATTTAATCTTAAATCTCCCAAGTAGTATGATTCTAATGATTATTCGTATAATACAAACTCGCAACATTAATACAAAAATATATACACACACATCCGAAACTATATAACGTTGTAATAAGTTCGACCCAACAAGGGACTGAAAGCACTCGATAGAAAGTGCCAATGAAGGAAGGCATATAAACATAAACAAACAATTCCTATTGACCTGTATATAGAAAGGAGCACATGCAAAATACCCTCAGCACTTATGCACACTTTCCAGTAACCAATTACTCCTATCCAATTCCTTAAGCCATCACCATTATGTCATATAATTGCCTTTAAATTATCTCTTTGTTGTGAAAAACAACTAATTACAAACACTTTTCTCAATTCCAAGAAGATTTCATCACACTAGCATTATAAAAAATAGACATTAAACCAAGATTCCTTATTTCCACTAACAGGTTTCAATAATAGAAAAAATTAAAAATCACCATACATATTCTAAGGATAATTAAATTACCAACTATCAATTTTACTACCAATTAGCAACAATTAAGAGAATGAAAATCTCACCTAAAGAAGTGCGGCGTCCTTCGTCGCTTCTATGTATGGTTTCTCCTTTTTTTACTTTTTCTTATCATATTCTTTTTTTATAAAATAAAAGCCTAATTATATATTAAAAGTGCTGAATTATATTAATCTAATAATGAATAAATATAATATAAGAAGTCTACAATTTTAATTAAACTATCGCTTTAGCCCATCAACTAATTCGACTATCTAAATTTACTCTTTCACTCAGTAATAGAGCTTATCGAATAGTCTTGGAGTATTCATGGAACCTTATGATGGTTTTAAGAGTAGGAATAGGATACATTCTCATAAAGAATAGTCGTATAATAGCTTATCTTTTTGAAGAAGCTACACCTAGTAGGAGTAGAACTATCTCGCTCATAGAAGAGAGTCTCAACGATATTTGCTGCAGAGATTCAGATGAGCTATTTGTATAATGAATCAATGAGAGCTTGATATATAGGTTCTAGCAGGAAGATTTGATTATCCAATTTGCACCATTGCAGGAAACTACTCAATGACTGTAAACTTTTATGATTGGGATCATTTGGAAGTTGACATTATTTATATAGATGCATTGATAAGGAAATCCAAGGGCCACTTGACATATATCCTTGCACGGAGACTTTTGACATAACGTGTATGCATATACAATGATATAGATATTAAATTAGTATGAGAAATTAAGAGATATTCTTAATTGTGTTTAGGAGAAGTCTATATTGGTAGAACACTTCGACACCACCTAATATTAAGGATGAAAAATTGTGTAAATGCGAAAATAAGGTTCGACTGAGTAAAGACAAGAATGTGAACATTAACACTATGTTCCTTTTAGACTAAGCATATATTATATTAACTGAACATAGATGGCACGAGAGAGGTTATTCTTTAAGAAGTCATAACTGTAAGTACGTAGTGGATCCTGGATTATTAAGACATATCATTACTAGAAACAATTGTACAGATGGAAAGATATTGATAACTTTGTATCTTGTTGGTTGGCTTGTGAACATGTTAAAGATGATATAAGAAATCTGTGGGACTCCTACTATTATTGAGATCCCACAGAGTGATAATCCGAAAGAATTGTTATTTAAGTTATGACCAAATTACCACGAACCCTTGGATATTATGACCATATGTGGGTATTTGTAAATCAGTTTACAAGCTAGAACACTCCTTATTGTTCACTTTCAGAGAATTTTACACGAAACTTGGTGTGGTAGGTGATGTCATTCTTGCACTAAGTTTGGTTGGCTTGGCCAGATACTACTGCCAATTCGTTAAGGGATTTGCTTCCATTGCTTCCAAACTGACCAGCTTGACCAAGTTGAATGTTTTATTTTTATGGTTAGATGAGTGTGAAGAGAGTTTTCTGAAACTCAAGACCCTGCTGACTACTGCATTGATTCTTGCCTTGCCAGTAGAAGGTAAAAATTTTATTGTTTATTGTGATACATCTTATTCTAGTTTAGGTGCAGTGTTAATGCAGGATAGAAATGTAATTGCCTATGCTTTAAGGCAATTGAAGGTGCATGAACATCATTATCCCACTCATGATTTAGAGTTGATGATATGGTATTTGCATTGAAGCAGTGGAGGCATTATCTATATGGGGTCAAATGTGAAGTATATATTGATCATCACAGTTTATAGCATATATTCACTCAAAAGGACTTGAATTTGAGGTAGAGAAGATGGATGGAATTGCTAAAAGACTATGATATCACTATTCTCTATTATCCAGGCAAAGCTAATGTTATGGCCGATGCATTGAGTAGAAAAGCAGGAAGCATGGGGAGTTTAGCCCATTTGCAGGTTTCTAGGCATCCATTAGCTAAAGAGATACAAGCTCTAGCTAACGACCTTATGAGGCTAGAGGTAATTGAGAAGGGAGGACTCTTGGCCTTTATAGAGGCAAAATCATCATTTTTTGACAAGATTAAAGAAAAGCAGTTTAATGATGAAAAGCTGAGGCGAATTCATGATATAGTTTTACGAGGAGAGGCTAAGGAAGCTGTGATTGATAAGAAAGGTATGTTCTCCTATTGGTTGGTTTGATACATCCGAGATGAGGCCTTAGGGTACTTATCTTCTAAGGGAGTCATTGGAAAAGGTAAAATTGATTCAGGAGAAACTTCTAGTAGCACAGAAGAGGAAGAAGGAGTATGCGGATCGAAAGGTTATGGACTGGAGTTTATGGAGGGAGAGCAAGTACTGTTGAAGGTTTCACCTATGAAGGGTGTGGTGAGGTTTGGTAAGTAAGGTAAGCTCAGTTCGAGATATATTGGACCGTTCGAAGTTCTTATGCGCTTGGGAGACGTAACTTATGAGTTAGGTTTGCCTCCAGATTTATCCAAAGTACACCCAGTGTTTCATGTGTCTATGCTGAAGAAATATCATGGTGATGACAACTACATTATTCACGGGGCTTCAATTCTTCTTGATGAGAACCTGTCTTATGAGGAAGAGCATGTAGCTATTTGTTAGACCCCTAGTCTAACTAGTGTCATAGCATGAGTGTGGCACAAGCATGGCAAGGACTTCTACATTGGCCGTGGCATATATGTGGGCAAGCAATGTAATGTGGCTGTGCAGCTAAGTATTAATAGTGCAGCAAAGTGTTCAAGCTACTTGAGTGTTGGCAAGTAAGCTTGAACACAATGGCCAATGATGCTGGATGAAAGCTAGGCAGACTTGGGCACAAAGCAAGGCAAGGCAAGACAAAGCAGTGGCATTGGCAAGGCAAGGAAAGGCAGCGTGTTGATTAACAAGACTACGGATTTGCAAGGCTGGGCAAGGTGTTGGATTGACAAGGGAAGGATGTGGGACTTGACGATGGCAAGGTAATGGTAATTCATGTGCAGGCAAAGTGTTGGCACCAAGTCAGAAATTATTCTAAGTGTTGGCAATATGAGAATTCGGCTATGGTATGAGGAAATGTGCATGGCACATGTATTGTTTAGTTTGAATTTGAATTTAAATATGTCTATTGGGATACAACTATTGTAGGCTTAATGGAAGTCTGACTTGGCATGCCATGTGCTTGGCATATAGGCAGTTTGTAACTACCTTATATTTTGTAATTGCCATGTGCAGAATTTATTCAAGTGGGACTGAAATGCGTCAAAGGCATTCAGAAGAGTGTTCTGTGCCTTAAACATTTTTGTGAGGCCTTTTCCTCTATTGTTGATTTTCAATAAAAGGTTTGGAAACATTCCTGTAAATTTGGTGAAGTGTTTATACATTCTGTGTTGCCTATATACGAAATAGTCTAAGTACTTAGAAATATTACTGTGTGTCTTGTCACTGAAGTTTGTGAGTGTTGCAGACTGCCAATAAGTGGTGACAAAAAAGAAATCACCTCTGTGTCAACTGTTATCAGAGCACGACTGTATGAAAATGCTGACAAAGGTAGAATTACATGAATATGTGAGAAGAATTGAGGCATTCGTGGGCATGACAGATGAGCGATGAGATGATCCGAATCTGGTTGATCTTTTGACTCAGATTCTAGGAATCAAAGTTGAGTTTCAAAAATTTCGATTTGAAATAGGCCTGTATCATGCTCATCTAGACGATCATGTTCCTGAAATGGTTAATTTTTGTGAAGGGGTGACACTGCAATTAGATGAACTGATAAAGGAAAATGGAGAACTTCATTCAGAAATTGCTTTGTTACGTCTTGTTGTCACTGCATCTGTGCCAAGTCGTGGGAACATTCTAAAGTTAAGATCCCAGAACCAAAGTCTTTTGGTGGTGTTCGAAGTGCTAATGAACTTGAAAATTTCTTTAGGAAAGGTGCCTGAAAATGACAAGTTGAACATCACCACGATGTACTTGGCTAGTGATACAAAACTGTGGTGAAGGACATGAAATGCAGATGATGAAAGTGCTAACAGGCCCAAAATTGATACTTGGGACAAGTTGAAGAAGGAAATGAGAGACCAGTTCCTTCCTAGCAATGCCTCATGGATAGGCAGAGACTGACTGAAAAGACTAAGGCAGGGTGGGGCAATTCTTGAGTATATCAAGGAATTTTCTTCTTTGATGTTGGACATCCAGAACATGTCAGATTAGGACAAGCTTCATAACTTTATTTCGAGCATCAAGGCTAGGCCAAAACGAACTTAGAAGGCAGAATGTCAAAGATCTGCCTATTGCCATTGCTGCGGCAGATTCCTTAGTTGATTTTCGCTCACTAAGGCTGATTTCTGAAGATCCCTCTACTTCAAAAACTAAGAAAAAGTTTGAGAAGAAAAGGGGAGGGAAGAAGGAAGCCTGGAAAGAGAATGCTCACAAGGGCAAGGAGCCAATGAAGGATGCAAGTAATAACAACAAGAATAAGAGCAAAGATAAGGGCTGTTGGACTTGTAGTGGTCCACATTTGGCCAAGCATTGCCCAAATCATGAGAGGGTGAATGTTATGCTTGCTGGAAGTATGAATTCAAGTGATGGGGATGGACAAGTTGTTGCTGCACTTGAAAATCCCTTGGGACTGTCTCTTAACCAAATCAATTTGATAAATGATTTTGGTGAGATGTCCAAGGCTGGAAATGCTCATTCTTCATTGATTCATATCGAAATGAAGGTTGATGGGAAGCAAATAGTGGCAAAAGTTGATACTGGAGCCACTCATACGTTTACGGATGTCAAAGTTTCTGCAATGATTGGACTGAAGTTGAAGAAGAGTCCATCTTACGTCCAGACTGTCAGTTCTAAAGAACAAGCTATTATTGACATGGCCTATTGTGTTACTATGTTGACTGAATGCTGGACTGGTAAACATAATCTGATGGTTATGCCCCTTGGAGACTTTGAAGTCATACTTGGAATCGATTTTCTGAGGAGTACATGTTTGTTCCTTTTCCTCAATTGGATGGTGTAATGATCATGAATGAAACCAATCCAAGTTTTGTGAAGGCCGTTCATCCTTATGGAGAAGCCAAAAAAATTGCTAAGTACAAGCCCCCCATGTTGTCTGCTATTACTTTTGACAACGGTTTGAGGAAGGGTGATGAGACCTTCCTTGTTGCCTTGACTGAAGTGAAGCCTAATGTTCAAATCAAAGTGCCAGATTGTGTGGCAGATGTGTTGAAACCGTTTGCTGATATGATGCCGCCTGAGTTGCCTAAAATGATGCCACTAAGGAGGGGTATTGATCACAAGATAGATTTGCTACCGGGTTCGACGCCGCTTGCACAAGCTCCTTACCGAATGACTCTAAAAGAATTGGTTGAATTGAGGAAACAATTGGATGAGTTGCTTGACACTGGACTGATTTAGCCTTCAAAGGCTCCATACGGTGTTCCTATTTTGTTCCAAAAGAAACAGGATGGGTCGCTAAGGATGTGTGAGGACTATCGGGCGCTGAAGAAGGTCATGATGAAGAACAAATATCCAGTCCCTTTGGTACAAGATCTGATGGATAGGTTGAGCAAAGCATGTTGGTTCTCAAAGTTGAACTTAAGGTTAGGTTATTGGCAGGTTAGGATAGAAGATGGTGATGAGCCTAAGACTACTTATGTTACTAGATATGACTCATATGAGTTTCTTGTAATGCCATTCGGCTTAACAAGTGCTTTGACAACTTTCGCAATTTAATGAATGATGTGTTGTTTGAGTATCTAGATGACTTTGTTGTTGTTACTTAGACGACATTGTTATTTATAGTCGAACATTGGATGAACATGTGCAACATCTAAGCATGGTTTTGGCTAAGTTGAGGGCATTCATGCTTTATGTTAAAATGGAGAAGCATAAGTTTGCTAAAAAAGAAATAAAGTTCCTCGGGCATTTGGTTGGTCAAAAATAGGTTTGGATGGATCCTAAGAAAGTGCAGGCCATAGTGGAATAGCAAGAACATTCAAGTGTGAAGGATTTGAGATCATTCCTAGGGCTGGCTAACTATTATCGGAAGTTCAGTACGGGGTACTCTAAGAGGGCAGTAACATTGACTGATTTGTTAAAGAAAGATGTCAAATAGGTGTGGTCAGTTCGATGTGAAGAAGCTTTTCAAAATCTAAAGGAAGCTATTGCACCGGAACCAGTTTTAAGGATGCCTGATTTTGAGTTGCCTTTTGAAGTGCACACTAATGCGTCAAACAAGGCTATTGGAGGCGTATTGGTGCCACAAGACCATCTTGTAGCCTTTGAAAGTAGAAAATTGAATGATGCTGAGCAAAGGTACTCCACTCATGAGAAAGAGATAGTTGATGCGGTGCATTGCTTGCAAACTTGGCGTGTGTACTTGCTGGGAACTCGCTTTGTGGTGCGGACTGATAATGTGGCTAATACAGTTTTCAAAACTCAGAAAAATTTAAGTCCAAAGTAGGCTCACTGACAAGAATTCTTGGTAGAATATGACTTCGTGTGAGAGCATAAACCAGGAAGACATAATCATGTTACTGACGCACTAAGCAGAAAAGAAGTATTTGCTGCAGTGTATTCGATTTCAAAACTTGAAACTGTCTTTCTTGATAGGATCAAGTTGTATTGGATGATCCACTCTATGTCAAATGGATAGGTCAAGTGCAAGACGGGACTTTGAGATGGTACTAGATCGTGGACGATCTGCTCCATTTTATGGGGGAGAATCATGGTGCCAAATGGTGGTAGAATGCATAAAGACTTGATGAAAGAGGCGCATGACACTAATTGGGTTGGTCATCCAGGTGTGGAAACGATGATGGCACTACTGTCTCGTGTCTATTTTTGGCCTAAGATGGAAGATGACATTGAAGCATACATGAAGACTTGCCACAATTTCCAAGTGGACAAGACTGAACGTATAAGAGAGGCACGATTGTTGCAGCCCCTGCCTATTCCTGAAAGGCCTTGGTTGTCGGTAAGCACGGATTTCATTTTTGGCTTTCCTAAGGTTGATAATAAAGTATCAGTCATGGTTGTAATTGACAGATTTTTGAAATATGTTGTGTTTATTGCTGTACCTAGCTTGTGCTCTTCTGAAGTTGCTACTGATTTGTTTTATAAAAATGTGGTTAAGTACTTTGGTGTTCCAGCTGACATTGTGAGTGATAGAGACACAAGGTTCACATGTAGGTTTAGGATAGCTTCGTTCAATTTGAGGGGGACCGAATTGAAGTTTTCTACTGTAAACCATCCACAAACGGATGGGCAGACAGAGCGGATAAACCACTTGCTGGAAGAGTAGGCATTTTGTGACTGCAAGTCAAAGAAACTGGTTGAGTTTACTTGATACAGCACAGTTTTGGTATAACTTGCACAAGTCGTCGGCAACAGAGATGAGCAAATTCGACATTGTTCCAGGCAGGTAGCCTATGACTCCACTAGATGTTACAAAGACCAGGCATAAAGGGAAGTGTCCAGCAACATATAGGGTTGTAAGAGAAAGAACTGAAATGATTTCTGAGGCACAAGACAACCTGCACAAAACTTCGCGGCACATGAAGAAGTATGTTGATCAGAACCAATGCCTATTGGAGTTCAATGTGGGTGACCAAGTATTGCTAAAACTTACTCCACAAATCTGGAAATAGATTACAAGCAAAACAAGGCATAAGGGAATGATCCCTAAGTATGATAGCCCGTTTGAAGTTGTGCAAAAAGTGGGAGAAGTTTCTTACAAGTTGAAGCTACCAGAAAGGTTGAAAGTTCACCCAACCTTCCATGTTGGTTTTCTAAAACCTTATTTTGCAGGTGAAGATCCGAAGAGAAATAAGAACAAGATGGATCCTTCTTCAATTTCAACACAGTTTGATGCTGAAATTGAAGAAATACTAGATCACAGGGTTGTGGGACATAGCAAGAAGAGCACCAAGACAAATTTCCTTGTGCATTGGAAGGGAAGTCGGTTGTGGATGCTGTTTGGGAGAAGGGAAGGGACCTGTGGTAGTTTGATGACCAAATCAATGACTATCTCAAAACAGTCTCGATGAGGGCATCGAGTTCAAGAGGTGGGGATGGTCTATTAGACTTCCAGTCTAACTAGTGCTATGACACGAGCGTGGCACGAGCATGGCAAGGACTTCTACATTGGCCTTGACATATATGTGGGAAAAATTGTAGTGTGGCTGTGCAGCTAAGTGTTGGTAGTGCAGCAAGGTGTTCAAGCTACTTGAGTGCCGGCAAGTAAGCTTGAACACAATGGCCAAAGATGTTGGATGAAGGCTAGGTAAACTTGGGCACAAGGCAAGACAAAGTAGTGGCATCGGCAAGGCAAGGCAAGGCAGCATGTTGCTTGACAAGACTAAGGCTTGGCAAGGCAGGGCAAGGTGTTGACTTGACAAGGCAAGGCTATAGGACTTGATGATGGCAAGGCAAAGCTGATTCATGTGCAAGCAAAGTGTTGGCACCAAGTGAGAAATTATTTTATGTGTGGGCAATGTGGGAATTCGCTAAGGCATGAGGATATATGCATGGCACATGTATTGTTTAGTTTGAATTTGAATTTAAATGTGTCTGTTAGGATATGACCGTTGTAGGCTTAGTGGAAGTCTGACTTGGCATGCCATGTAACTACCTTATCTTTTGTAACTACCATGTGCAAAATTTATTTAAGTGGGACTGAAATTCGTCTAAGGAATTCACAAGAGTGTTCTGTGCCTTAGACGTTTCTGTGAGGCCTTTTCCTTTGTTGTCGATTATCAATAAAAGGTTTGGAAGCGTTCTTGTAAATTTGGCTAAGTGTTTATATGTTCTGTGTTGCCTATATAAGAAATAGTCTAAGTAATTAGAGAGATTGTTGTGTGTGTTGTGGCTGAAGTTTGTAAGTGTTGCAGACTGCCAACAAGTGGTGACGAAAAAGAAAATCACCCCTGTGTCACTATCCTAGATAGGGAGGTCTGTAAGTTAAGGTCAAAGGAGATTACATCAGTGAGGGTCCAGTGGAAGAATCGTCTAGTTGAGGAGTACACTTGGGAGAATGAGAAGATATGCATGGACGATATCAACATTTTTTCATTGAGTCAGGTACCCTTTCCAACCCTTTCTTTTTTTGACCGTTCGGGGATGAACGGTGAGTAAATTGGTATCTATTGTAATGACCCTCAAGTCTTTTTGAAAAATAGAGCTTTAAAAGATTTATTTTATAAATTTTTAAAGGGGCTTTTAGACTATTCGATAACTTTTGTTATCTAGCTTAGGGGAAATTTTAGATTGTTTAGTTACTTAATGGGTTAAAGTGATAATTTAATTAAAATTTTAAACTATTTTTCCTATATCTATTAAGTTTAATTAATAGAATTTAGTACTGTTAGTGCATAATTAGGTTAAAATAAAATAAGAAGAGGAGGAGAATTGAGCGGCGATAGTACGAAATTTAATTTGCTTCAGGTAATCTTTTTCAACTTCTATTAAATTATGTACTACTATACGTTACATTGATATAATGTTGATGAATTGAGGATAGATCTTAAAGTGGGTAGATTAGTATGTTGGAACTAGAGACACGTATTGAAACTAAACGATGAATCTTTTGTTAACTTATAGTTACTATAATAATATACCAGTAACTATAATGATGTTGATGAATCTTGTGGTTAAGAATTAGTATGCCTAAGAGTGCATGTACAGTTTATCGATTGGAACTTTTTTAGTTAGCAACTAATTAGGTTGAATTTGTTGTTGTTGTGCAGAACATGTCAGTATTCAAATATAAGATGGATATTGTTGGTTACTGGAGTTTGGATCATGTACTTATATAGGTACTAAAGGCATTAACAAAGAGAAGAGTGTTGAGGCGCTACAAATGTGCAGCAGCCCTTTCCCTTCTGTATACGTAAAAATATATATTTCTCTTACATTTTGACATTTTATGATATTTGAAGGAATTAAGACTTAACTCTAGGATTGAGGTTTAGGAACTTAATTATGTAATTGGATGAGCTTTTGGATTTAAGCTAGACATATAGGAATATGAGTGTCGATGAGCTTGTTTCCTTATGAATATTATATATTTGCTAGATTCAAAATGTTTGGAGGTACTAAAGAAAGGAAAACGGCGGTGATCTAGCTTGCTTGACTTTGGTTCGTCGGTTAAGGTAGGTTATGGTTTGTTCTTTCTAATAGAGAGACTCTTAATAGCGATTGATAGTCATTGAGTAAAACTGTGATATTTTCTATGCACTTAATTGTTGTGGTTTGGTTGACTGATATATTATTGTGGTTGGTCTGTAATCCCAAGACCATAAAACCCATAATCTTGAACTTGATCTCTTAAAGTGATGCCTTGAATAAAGAAGGCTTGATGAAACATTGCTAATGAAGTGAGAAGTAATGATAAATGATAATGAGTTATATATATTGGATCGGGTTTCACGCTCCGACACAAACATATCATAGGATCGAGTGTCACGTTCCGACACATATATATTATATGATCGGGCGTCACCCGATCCTATATATATGTGTGTGTGTCGGAATGTGACACCCGATTCTATAATATGTATATGTCAGAACGTGACACTTGATCCTATAATATGTATGTATTGGAGCATGACACCTGATCCTGTAATATATATACACGCACACATATATATATCTATATGTGTGTATGATTGATATCGTTGATTGGTTGTGTACTTATTCTTGTTGTTGCTACTTGTTAAGTGTTATGGTTAATTTCCTGCTCTTATTTTATGCATATTGATTTTTATTTTGAGTCGGCTGATGATACCTACTCAGTACATGTTGTCCGTACTGACCCCTACTTGTATTTTTCTTGTTTTTTTTTGTGTAGTGCAGTGAGTGTTCCACTGACTTCAACTCGCCCTCAGCTCTAGCTAGTCTTCAACACATCAAATTCCAGAGTGAGCTATTTCTCTAGATCGCATTGAATACTATTAGTCTTATCATGGTGTCCTTAACTTTCGGACATAAACCACTTGTTCATTCATTTTAGTGTTGACATTAGACTTGGTATTTTAAGACTAATGTCCTTGATGTGATGACTTTCAGATTTTGGGGAACATTAAGTAATAAACTTAGTAATTTTGGGTTATTTCTGCTTTATGAGTTTAACCTTTTGATTATTATCATATTTTATAAGTGAACTGTTAGTATAGATTGGGGTGTATGTGTTGGTTCGCCTTCCTAGGAGGGTAAGCGTGGGTGCCACTCATGGCCCGTTTTGGATCGTGACAAAAGAGGTGAAAAATACCCTTGGGGTTATGTTTCAAGACTATATACAAGTCTAACACATGAAGGGATTTGACAAAAAGGGAACCAAAATGGACAAAAATACCATTCAGTAAAACTGCTGACATGGCCTACGAGACCCCGTCTACGACTCGTAGAGTAATCTACGGGTTGTAGATCACCCTCGTAACTGGAAGTTTGAAAATCCTGCAACACTAGTAGTTGATACAAGGCCCTCTTTTACGAGTCGTCATCCAACATACGTGTCGTAACTGATCTCTCGTAGTTAGAGGGGCCTTGCAACATGAAACAATGGATCTTAGCACGAAACCTCATCTTACGAGTTGTAATGCTCCTTAAGAGTCGTAAATCCTTTCGTAGAAATGGTAATCCTGAAGTCTGAAACACTAGAATCCAATACGAAACTCAGTTTAGAATCGTAAACCCCTCTCGCATCTTGCTTCTGCAGTTTTTTCTCAGTCATTTTCCAGCAATCCTCTGCACATACTTATCTAAATCAGATAGGAGAAAAGTAAGGGGTGTTACAATTTATGAGCTCCACTTTTTTTAAAAAAATGAAAAAAAAATTGATGATGACAATTGATGATTTGTCTTGTTGGTAATAATGCATTTATTTTTTACATCAAATTTAGATTAATGGTATTTTGTCGGAGAAAAATCTTAAAAGTAGAGATAGTAAGTATTGTTCGTGCGCGCGCACTACTTTTGCACTATCAACTTTATTCACAATTCCCTCTAGATTTCTCTCTCTTTTATTAAGCTTGATCTATTTTCTCTGCTCAAAGAGTCCCCAATTTTTTTCCTGATTTTTCTCTATGATTTCTGAAAAAGATCTTCCCTCTTTAAGATGGCACCAAAGGCCCGGCCTGAAAAATCGAGTAACTTTTGTTGAAAGAGAACGATGTCAATGAAGGTAACTTAAAAATTGCAATCCAAATATGTTAGAGCTGCAGGAGATTAATTCAAAAGTTACAAAGATAATCTTAAAAAGGTTAGTTGGCTCACGAAGTCATGCATGTATCTTTTAGGGTTCTGTTATTAATTTTGGTGAGCTTATTTTGCAAATTTCTTTTTTAATTGGATTTTATGCATAATCTTTGTTTGCTGGAGTGATGTCTTTAAGGTATTCGATAATATTCCAAAGTGAATGTTTCTTGCTAACATGATGCCTTTTTATAGATAATTGATGTCATCAACGTGTTTGATGAAATTCCTCAGTGAAAAAAAAAAGAGTTGCAGGTCGTGAAGAAAGATTGGTCCTAAGAGTTGGTCACTGAAGTATGTGCTTCCCTCTGCTTACTATGATCCTTTGCTTTTTATCTGAATGTTTTATCCCAATGTGGAGAAGGGTTACCAGTTAAGTGTTCTTAGAATTGCCTTAATTTTACTTGCATTGTATTTCTACATTAGCATTACTACTATTTATCTAACTTCTTTTGCTGAAATAGAAAAAAGAGGAAAAAAGTGGCAATCAGCAATTTCAATATTAGGAAACGTTTGGACGAAATCATTTTGGCCCCTCCAGATAAAATTTTTGCACTCAAGTTACATAATGATGCTAAGAATTAGAGTTAATTTAAGAACTATATCAGGGATTATGTACTTTCGATCTGTCAATGCATGAGGATAAGTGATGGATAAATATGGTGAAAATTAGAACTTTCAGTACAGGGAATCTTTGGCTAGCTTGTTTCTGTTCGTTTTGGCACAAAATTATACTGAACAGAAAATTCCTAAAACTACCAATACCCCTTCTCCAACCTACCTACCTGCTAAAATAAATTGTTTTGACACTGATAGATGTAGTTTTGGATTCTACATTTCATGACGGTATGATCAATGGTGAAGGAATTCAAAAGGCTATGACCTTGCAAAGAAGTTCAGTTCTAAAATTACATATCTGTCACCTGTTTGGTATGAACTGAAGAAGTAAGTGAACCCGTGATTTCCTTAACTGTCGTATAGTAAGAGTACCTTGGAGATGTGTAGAATCGTAATGCATTTAGCTGAAACTATGTGATTTCTTAATATTCAATCACATGCTTTGTAAAGTTGTCACAAGTACTCTAAAAGGGAGTCATTGTTACTCTGTTGATTTACGACATCACAGCTACCAATCCTTTGATCACATACTCTAATAGCTAGAAAAATTGAATCATGTGCATGCAAACAGGAACACTGTGATTATGTGGATTATGACGAAGGCATAATGTCAATTTGAAAATAGAGGTCTTTAAGCACTTCTTTATTCAAAAGAAATGTAATTCTTTCTCTTTTGATTTCAAATCGGCAAACTATTAGTCAAAATCTTGAGGTAATTTGTTTATATTGAGAATTATAGGGTGAGTCCCATTTAATTCGTCAACGTAACTTGGTTTTTTTATTGCACTACATCATTTCCTATTTCATGCCCTTACTAGATCAGTTTCTTGTATCAAGCAACGCGCTTTCACAAATGATTGTTGAAATTTCTATCAATTCTGTAGTAAAAGTTAGCTGCTAACTTTCAAAATTGGAAGCTAACCCCTCAGAATAGATTTTGATGCCCTGCTTTGCAGACTGTAATATATTGTCGAGTGTGAGAGATGTATAGAAAGGAAAAAGAAGAAATACGTAGGATTAAAGAAGAGGAGGAGCAGGCAATGGGGGAGGAATTGATAGAAGCTGTCGAATTGTTTGATGTTGGCGTGAAATCAGCAAGGACGTTAAGTTTGAAACTCAGGTAAGTTTGAACGGTCAGCTTTCTGTTGCTTGTATCATGTTTCAAAAAAACACAATCATTAATTTAGTAATTAGAAGAGTAGTGACAAGAAAAGATATCGAAAATTCAGAATAACAAGTAGGCCAAATCATGCAAAAGAATTGAATTTGTGTTCTCCAATTTTTAAGCCTTAAGTTATTGTTTCACATTCTTTCAAAATCTTTAAATTTTAGGTCAATTTCAAGTGAAAAGAAATTTAATTCTGCAGTTTGCGTATTCATAAAAGACAATGACTAATTTTGATTTGTATTTGTGTTCAGCAGTTGTTCTTGGATTTGAAAAGTATTGTTCTTTTATCTAAATAACCAGGCTAAGCAATCTCAAGTCGTCCTTATTGGAGAGAGCTCTCCAATTGACTCTTTCTAAAGAGTCCCATGATGCTGAATAGGGATAGCCAAGATTTGCTGGAAGAATTTGAGGAAACTGCTGCTCATGGAGGAAATGAAAGTAACAGTTGTTGTATTCGCATCTTCAAGCGCAGGGCTGAAGAAAAGGTGAGTCTTCTTACCTATCTACAGTTGAGATTTGGCTTTTCCCCCTGAATTTTGAATTGATACGATTGAAATATAATGTGACTTAGATTTGCTTCTTTCCTGATCACAATCTTGATTATTTTTATGTTGTTTAATAGCAAGAAATATCTTTCTTATTTTGGGATTTTTGGTTACTAAAAAAAGAACATCTTTTTGGGTTCTCGAATGAGTAGTACAGTCTCACTCGGTATTGAGATCCATTAGTAGGAACTAGGAATAATGAACTTTTAAGATGGTATGTTGGTTATTCAAGTTTTTTTGCTGCCTTGGCATTCCAAATTTGCAAGTAAGTTAATATGCACTTTGTGTTGGTTTACTTGAAACAACTTCAGCTTTAAAAGTTATTAGTTGATCTAAGTAGATACTTTTACAACTATTCAAATTTGACATTTCATCTTAGCATGATTGTCGAGAATTATGAGAGGTGGTGATTTTAGAGGCCTCTGTGTAGTATTGTAATGATTGGTGAGATTTGTCATCTAGATAAGTGATTTTATTAGGCTCCTGCTAAAAATTATAGTTATTTAGTTTCTCTTATTTGAAGTTTGTTAGACTGTAGTACATTCTATTTTATGCTAAAAACAGCATACATAGGGAGCTAGCAAGTTGTAAATAAATGACAAAAGGTAAATGGAGAAAATCACACATCGTCATTCTCTTTTCCCTGAAGTTGCATTTTACATATTTAGAAACGTTCACAGGTAACAATATTATTGATGAAGAAGGTGTACAATGGGCATTACTAGAATTGAGGCGCTAAGAAGTTATAATAGTTAGGCATAAAACAGGGATGTAAGATGTCAACTTAAAAAATAGAAAACACGCAAAGCTGAAATGTGATGTCAACAAAACATCTATTAAAATGCAGGTTTCTGTTAACTCCAAGATGTGAAACTTGGCATTATATACATCATGTTATATCGTACCGATTATAAATTAAGGTTTCTTGAAAGATGTTATGTCGTTATTTGTTTATCCGTTGGTGTGCTTATCTCTTGCTCAATTTTTAGATATATTGGATTGTCCCATTGATGCACTAAAATATTTTATGATAGCATTTTTTAGCTGATCTAATTGATAACAAGGTAGTCATTTTTTTCTTTTATTGAATCTTAGTAATTGAAGACTTCCACTGAAACATGAAAATTCACAAACAATTAAATGTTTCTTTTCAAATACTTAGCTTTTATATGTTGTCACTTCTGCCAGGCAATAACGTATCTATAAACTAATTCAGAGAGGTCTATTCCAGTGTTTATTGAACAAGCGTATCTACTTTCTCTTTAAGCAAAACATATGCATGTCATTTATACACCAAGCAATGTAACTCTGCTCAAAAAAATAAACAGGCAAGCAGATTGGTGTCTCTTCTATTCGGGTGAGTCCTCTACCTTCTGTTCTTGACTTCTTTTTTCATTTGTAGTAAGGAAATTAGAAATATACGGTGCTCTTACTTCAAATGTCTAGGTGGATAATATGTATTCCATTCATATTATTTTTTGGAGTACTAAGATCTGCATTGGATATTAATACACAAATGTACTTGTGCATTACGGCTACAAATGTCTGTGGATGGGCTGATTTTATGGACATAGATGAGTTCTTTCACTCGCCTTCTAATATGTCATTGCTTGACATATGAAGTAAACAATCAAAGAGTGCTAATAGTATAGTTGCCAAATTTTGGTTGTTTGTTTTAATTTTGGAGCATTCGGTCTCACCTTACCTAAGGGGTCATCAAATTGACATCTCTTTTCTTCGGGGAAGTTCTAGACATTCTCTTCTTCACTCTTTTTTTCCTCTTCTTCTATCCTAATCTCCTTCAATGAAAGATCTCTCGAAAGGTTTTTTTTACACTACTTACTTCAAATAGCTAGATGACTAACATGTCTTCAACGACACCAAAAAGTGCTCGAAAATGTGCCTCGTAAGTGTCTGGAATCGTAAATTCCATATATCTAAAATTTGCGCGCGATATTGAAAATCCAACTTTATATTCTTATTCGGGGGGGGGGGGGGGCATTTTTGAGGGGTAAATGGGCTAAACCCCGTTTTAAGACCAAACCATTAGCATTTTTTTTTTTCCAAAATTTAATTTCCAGAGAGCTTTTCTCGCCTCGGGCGCAATTCGCCAAGGGCGCGCACTAGTGCATATATTTGTTCAGTTTTGACTTCGGTCCATGACTATTAAGTCTTGGGCCTAAGTGTTCCCAAACGTGAAAATACCTATACTTAGCCATTTTCACCTCATATCATTCTAAACATTCCCCAATACTCATTCAAACACTTAGCCAAATATTTTACTCCTGAACTCAAGTCTCAAAACCCTCTCCGGATCTAAGGATTTCCTCTCAAGCTTCAAGTCTCCATCTCCAATCTTCATTAAGTTAATCTCGAAAGCTAAGGTATGTGAGTTTCTTTCATGGGTTCCATCCACCCATGATACTCAAGCTCTTTTTGCTCTAATTTGCATAATTTAAAGTTGATTTATTCATGGATCTTATCTATTATGAAAATCACTGCACACCACGTTGGGATTTATGAAATTGTGACTATTTTACCATGTTTTGGGCTATGAATCCAAGGTCTGTTGTAAGATTTGATGAAGGATTTTGATGTATATTGCTTGAGGGTGTTACCAAGTATCTATTGAAGGTTTTACATTGAATTTTCTAGCATGATTTCATTCTTGAATTGCATGGTTTTATACTAGCACTACACACTCTCTAAGTGTTTAATAAAATGTCTGGCTATGACTTATTTAGGAGTTGAGGGCTCAATGCTCGTCTTATGAGTTTATGACTATATGATGATGAAATGATGATAGAATGATGATAAAATGATGACGAGATGCATGTATGTCGATGATGACTATATGATGATGAAATACATGTATGTCTCTGATTATTATATGATGATGAAATGTATGCATGGATATGATGACTAGATGACGATGAGAGGGATGAATGTAGAAATGAAATAGTTCAATATAGGGTTGGCTTGTGACCATGCCCTACTTGGGGTTTGCACGCTGGGTAACCATGTCAAGGGGTTTGTACCTTGATAACCTATCAGGGATTGTACTCCGGTTACCACGAGTGGTAGGGTGCGAGGATCCATCAACCTTGTTGGGGATTTGTACGGGATTTGTACGTATCAACCTATCGGGGGGTTTGTACTCTGGTCACCATGGGTGGTAGGGTGCGACTATTCATCAACCATGTTGGAGATTTGTACCCATCAACCTTGTTGGGGGGTTTGTACTCCATCAACCATGTTGGGGGTTTGTACCCATTAACCCGTTAGGTGGTTTGTACCTCAACAACCTCATGAAGGGGTTCGTACCTCTTGCGCCTCTCCAAGCGGGTGATAGGCCTTGGATTGCGCTAAGAAATAGTCACTCCCTCCACATATGTTATGCTCTATGAAAGTATGATTTAATTCAAGCATCTTCCATTCATGACATATTGCCATATGCTCATCTATTGTCTAATTAAGCATTTCGATTATGATGCCTACCTATTTTTGCATTGCATCCTACATAATTAGTACACTCAATGTACTAACACATACTCTACGCTTACATGATGTCACCATATAAGAACTAGTGTATTGCTTGATCATCCTCCTCTTCCACGTGGCTAGTACGTCTTCTATCAAGTTTGTTGGTGAGTCCTCCATTTCGGGGACTTTACTTATGATCTCTTGCTATGTATTAATACTTTCTTTCTTTGACTTATGTATTGACTATGAGGGTGAGCTTAGTTGCTTTGTCTTGACCCTCGCTCTTATCTATGTAGTAGAGGTTTTGTTGGATATGTTGTGTATCTCTGCCATGAGCTTTGACTCTATTGTCTCTTGATGTTCATGATATGAAAGTCTACCCTTAGTCCCAATTCCCCTTGTTTATGTTTACCTCTTATTGTTATTCTAATTGCTTCCGCAACCAAGGATGTGTAATGATATGCTATGAGGCTTTTTTGGAGTTCCTTCGGGTTTCCCATTCGCCGATCACGTCTAAGCCCTTGGCTTGGGTCGTGACAAAGGTGGTATCAAAACACTAGGTGGTTAGATTCTAGGAGTCCAACACACCGTGTTGATTAGAGTTTTATTCATGGTTTTGTTGTGCACCACAACTATGAGTAAGAGGCTATGAAACGTTTTAGTAAATGTTTCCCTTCTTCATGTTCTAAGTCGTGCTATAGAGTTCAAGTAAGCTTTCCTTCCCTAACGCTTATTCTTTGCTATGCTAGATCATGCCTAACACGAGAGGGAGATGGGCCCGCACACCCGAGGAGCAACCGGCCAATGTAGAGCTTAGGGATGCTCTCACCTTGCTTGCTCAAGTGGTGGCTAATCAAGCCACTCAAGGGGCATAAGCCCCTTACGCTCGTACATCGGCTTCTCAGGTGAGAGATTTCATGAGAATGAATCCCCCGGAATACTATGGGTCAAAGGTAGATGAGGACCCTCAAGAGTTCATTGATGAGGTCTACAAGATACTGGCCATCATGGGTGTGAGACTGGAAGAAAAGGTGGAGTTGGCGGCCTTCCAACTCAAAGGGGTAGCACAAATATGGTACAACCAATAGAAAGAAGAGAAGGGAGTCAACTATGTGGTGCTTTGGGAAGAGTTCAAAGTGGCTTTCCTTAATTGGTTCTTCCCTCTTGAGCTTAGGGAAGCTAAATTGGTGGAATTTATGAATTTGAGACAAGGGTCAATGAGTGTGAGGGAATATGCCCTCAAGTTCAACTAACTTTCAAAGTTTGCTCCTTACTTGGTTGCCGACCCAAGGTCGAGAATGAACAAGTTTGTGATGGGAGTGTCCGACTTAGTGAGTAAAAAATGATGGTCCGCTATGTTAATCGGTGATATGGACTTGTCCCATTTGATGACCTATGCCGAGCAAATGGAAGAGGAGAAATTGAGGAAGAGGAGGGCTCATAAGGCCAAGAGAGCCCGTTTTGAGGGTAAGTTCCAAAAGGGCGGTCGGTTCCATAAAGGCTAAGGGTATTCTCATGCATTTCAAAGGAGGATTGCCAATGACTTTCCATGGGCCCAAGGTGTTGGTGTTGTGGTTCCTAATGAGGTGCATCCTAGGTGTTGAAAGGGTCATAAGGGCCCATGTTTAAGAGATACTACTACATGCTTTGGTTGTGGGGAGGTGGGTCACAAAATGGTGGATTGCCCTCGAAATCGCAATAAGGGCAAAGAGGTTCCTCCACAAGGTGCTAATGCGGTTCCTTTGGGAAGAGGCGACCGGCAAGATGGTGCCCCAAGGCACAATCGGTTCTATGCTTTGCATCGGAGGCAAAGGGTTGATGAAGTCCCCGATGTTGTTACCGGTATGTTGAAAATCTTTGACTTTGATGTGTATGCATTGATTGATCCAGGTGCCACTCTTTCTTTTGTTACCCCTTTTGTTGCCAGAAAGTTCCATGTTGACCCTGAGTTGTTGCATGAGTCATATGAGATGTCTACTCCTATCGGTGCATCTATTGTTGCTAGGAAAGTTTATAGAAGTTGTCCTGTTTTTATTTTGCATAAAATCTTGCCTTGTGATCTTGTTGAGTTAGACATGGTTGATTTTGATATTATTCTTGGGATGGATTGGTTGCATACATACTATGCTTTTATTGATTGTAGAACTCATAAGGTCAAATTCCAATTTCCAAACGAACCCATCCTTGATTGGTAAAGTCAAGATGTAGTGGTCAAGGGTAGATTCATCTCTTGCATTAAATCGCATAAGTTGATCTCTAAGGGATGTCTTACCATCTTGTGAGGGTTAGGGATGTGGAGTCTAAAGTCCTTCCCATTAGAGTCGGTCTCGGTTATAAATGAACTTCCTGATGTCTTCCCAAATGACCTTCCCAGTGTCCCTCCCGAAACGAAAATAGACTTTGGCATAGATCTCCTCCTCGATACTCAACCCATTTCTATTCTCCCTTACCGCATGGCTCCGGTGGAGTTGAAGGTGTTGAAGGAACAATTGAGGGACTTGTTGGAGAAGGGATTTATTAGGCCTAGCCAATCACCTTGGGGTGCTCCGGTGTTGTTTGTGAAAAGGAAGGATGGGTCCCTTAGGATGTGTATTGACTACCGCTAACTCAATAGTGTCACCATCAAGAATAAGTATCCTTTTGCAAGGATTGATGATTTTGTTTGACCAATTGCAAGGGGCTAGCGATTTCTCTAAGATTGATCTTTGGTCCGGGTATCATCAAGTGAAAGTGAGGGAATGTGATATTCCCAAGACGGCCTTCCGGACTAGATATGGGCATTATGAATTTGTGGTGATGTATTTAGGGTTGACCAATGCACCGACCTTCTTTATGGACCTAATAAATAGGGTCTTTAAACCCTACCTTGATTCTTTTGTTGTGGTCTTCATTAATGACATTTTGATCTTTTCTCGTGGTGTGGAGGAGCATAGGGCTCATTTGAGGGTTGTGTTGCAAAGATTGAGGGAGGAGAAATTTATGCTTAATATGAAAAGTGTGAATTTTTGTTGAAGGAGGTTTCTTTCACAGGGCATGTGGTGTTAGGGGATGGTATAAAGGTGGATCCTAAAAAGACCGATGTGGTTAGAAATTGGCCTAGTTCATTGACCCCGTCGGATATTAGGCGTTTCTTGGGCTTAGCGGGCTACTATCTGAGGTTTGTGAATGGATTCTCTTCTGTTGCTTCCCCTAAGACAAAATTGACTCAAAAGAAGGTTAAGTTTGTATGGACCGATGAATGTGAGAGGAGCTTTCAAACCTTGAAAGATAAGCTTGTGTCCATCCATATATTGTCACTACCTGATGGGCTTGAGGGATTTGTTGTGTATTGTGATGCTTCCCAGGTTGGTTTGGGTTGTGTGTTGATGCAAAATGGTAAGGTCATAGCCTATGCTTTTAGACAACTCAAAGTGCATGAAAAGAACTACCCTACGCATGATCCTGAGTTAGCCCCGTTGTGTTTGCATTAAAGATTTGGCATCATTACTTGTATGCGGTGCATGTTGATGTGTTCACTGATCATAAGAGCCTTCAATATGTCTCCACTCAAAAGGATCTCAACTTGAGGCAAAAGAGATGGTTAGAACTTTTTAAGGACTATGATATGAGTGTGCATTATCATCCCGGTAAGGCAAATGTGGTGGCGGATGCTTTGAGTAGGGTGTCTATGGGTAGTATAGCTCATGTTGATGGTGGTGATAAGGAGATGGCTAGGGAGGTGCATCGATTGGCTAGGTTGGGAGTTAGGTTGGAAGAGGTTGGTAATGGGGGTATTGTTGTTGTTGATGGTTCTAGGTCTTCCTTGGTTGATGAGGTGAAAGAAAAGCAAGATCTTGATTTCTCCTTGTTAGATGGGCTTAGTAAAATAGGGCAAGGTGGAGGTTTTCTCCCAAGGGGCAGATGGTGCCCTTAGGTACCAAGGTTGGTTGTGTGTGCCTTGTGTTGATGGTTTGAGGGAGAGAATCCTTGATGAGGCCCATAACTCTTCTTATTCTATCCACCCCGGTTCCACCAAATTGTATAGAGACTTGAGAGATATGTATTGGTGGGGAGGCATGAAGAGCGACATTGCCAAATTTGTTTCCGGTTGTCATAGTTGTCAACAAGTCAAAGACGAATATCAAAGGCCAAGTGGCCTAACCTAAGACATTGAGGTCCCTACTTGGAAGTGGGAAGAGGTATATATGGATTTTGTGGTTGGGTTCCCCAAGACTACAAAGGGTTTTAATTCCATATGGGTTGTGGTTGAAAGAATGACAAAATCGGCTCACTTTCCACCGGTTAAGACCACATATGGGGCTGAAGATTATGCAAGGTTGTACATTTATGACTTGGTATGGTTGCATGGGGTTCCTTTGTCCATCATATTAGATCATGGGGCACAATTCACTTCACACTTTTGGAGGTCCTTTCAAAGGGGTCTTGGTACTAGAGTTAAGCTTTCTACGACCTTCCACCCTCTAACGGATGGCAAGCCGAGAGGACCATCCAAACCCTTGAGGATATGCTTAGAGCATGTGTGTTGGAGCTTAAAGGTAGTTGGGATGATCTTCTTCTATTGATTGAGTTTGCCTACAGCAATAGCTATCATTCTAGTATCAGTATGGCTCCATTTGAGGCTCTTTATGGTAGGCATTGTAGATCACCGGTTGGTTGGTTTGAGGTTGGTTAGGTGGCTTTTTTGGGACCGGATCTGGTTATGGAGGCTTTTGAAAAGGTTAGAATGATTAGACAAAAGTTGAAGACGGCCCAAAGTCCTCAAAAATCTTATGCTGATGTGAGGAGAAGGGATCTTTAATTCCTAGTTGGTGATTGGGTTTATTTAAAGGTGTCACCCGTGAAGGGTGTGGTCCATTTTGGTAAGAAGGGAAATTTGAGCCCAAAATATGTGGGTCCTTATGGGGTAATGAGACGGGTTGGCAAGGTAGCTTATGAGTTGGAATTGCCTAGGGAAATAGATTTGGTTCATCAGGTGTTTCATATGTCCATGTTGAGGAAATGTGTGGTTGATCCGAATGCTATGTACCTTTTGATGTTGTGGGTGTTGTTGAAAATAATTTGACCTATGAAGAGGTTCCGGTTCAGATCTTGAATGGGCAAGTGAAAGAGATTGAGAAACAAAGAGGTCGCTTCCATTAATGTCCTTTGCAGGAGTCACCAAGTTGAAAGTGCTCTTTGGGAGGCCGAAGCGGACATGCAAAAGACGATATCCTTACCTTTTCCACTCCACTCAAGCCTAAGATATTGATTTGTCTTTATATGATTTCAAGTCTTAAGTTCAGCCCTCCTGTCATTGCATATGTTCATGTTTAAATTGACTAAGTTCATAAAGATTTTACACTTATGATGAGATTTTGAAATGATGTTTAAGTGCATTGTTGCATTTCTATGTGGGCTGGAATTGTCATGTTTGTGTCTCTCATATACGTCTCTTTGACAATCGGGGACGAATGTTTCCAAGGGGGAGATATTGTAACGACCCCAAAAAGTCCCCGAAAATGTGCCTCAGAAGTGCCCGAATCGTAATTTCCATATATCTCAAAATCCGTGCGCGATATCGAAAATTCGACTTCATATTCTTGTTCAGGGGGTCATTTTTAGTGGAAAATGGGTCTAACCCTGATTTAAGAGCAAACCATTAGCAATTTTGATTTTCCAAAATTTCATTTCCAAAGAGCTTTTCACGCCCCTGGCACGACGTGCCAAGGGCGCGCACTAGTGTATATTTTTGTTTAGTTTTGACTTCGATCCAAGATTTTTAAATCTTGGGCCTAAGTGTTCCCAAACATGAAAATACCTATACTTGGCCATTTTTCACTTCCATATCATTCTAAACATTCCCCAATACTCATTTAAACACTTAGCCAAATATTTTACTCCTAAACTCAAGTCTCAAAACCCTCTCCAAATCTAAGGATTTCCTCTCAAGCTTCAAGTCTCCATTTCCAATTTTCATCAAGTTCATCTCCAAAGCTAGGGTAGGTGGGTTTCTTTCATGGGTTCCATCCACCCATGATACCCAAGCTCCTTTTACTCTAATTTGCATAATTTAAAGTTGATTTATTCATGGATCTTATCTATTATGAAAGTCACTTCACACCATGTTGGGATTTATGAAATTGTGACTGTTTTACCATCTTTTGGGCTATGAAACCAAGGTCTATTATAAGATTTGATGAAGGATTTTGATGTATATTTTTTGAGGGTGTTACCAAGTATCTATTGAAGGTTTTTACATTAAATTTTCTAGCATGTTTTCACTCTTGAATTGCATGGTTTTATACTAGAACTACACACTCTCTAAGTGTTTGATAAAATGTCTGGTTATGGCTTATTAAGGAGTTGAGGGCTTAATGCTTGTCTTATGAGTTGAATGACTATATGATGATGAAATGATGATAGAATGATGATGAGTTGCATGTATGTCTATGATGACTATAGGATGATAAAATGATGATGAAATGCATGTATGTCTATGATGGTTATCTGATGATGAAATGAGAATAGAATGATGATAAAATGTATGCATGGATATGATGACTAGATGACGATGAGAGAGATGAATGTATAAATGATATTATTCTATATAGTGTTGGCTTGTGACCATGCCCTACTCGGGGGTTGTATGTCGGGTAACTGTGTCAAGGGGTTCGTACCTTAATAACCTATCGAGGGTTTGTACTCCGGTCACCACGGGTGGTAGGGTGCGAGGATCCATCAACCTTGTTGGGGTTTTGTACCCATCAACCTATTGGAGGGTTTGTACTCCGGTCACCACGGGTGGTAGGGTGCGACTATCCATCAACCATGTTGTGGGTTTGTACCCATCAACCTTGTTAGGGGGTTTGTACTCCATCAACCATGTTGGGGGTTTGTACCTCAACAACATCTTGAAGGGGTTCGTACTTCATGCGCCTCTCCAAACGGGTGATAGGCCTTGGATTGCGTTAAGAAATGGTCACTCCCTTCACATATGTTATGTTCTATGAAAGTATGATTTAATTCAAGCATCTTCCATTCATGACATATTGCCATATGCTCATCTATTGTCTCATTAAGCATTTCGATTATGATGCTTACCTATTGTTGCATTGCATCCTATATACCTAATACATTCAAACCTACTAACGCATACTTTATGCCTACATGATGTCACTGTGTAGGAATTGGTGTACTGCTTGATCATCCTCCTCCTCCACGTGGCTAGTACAACTTCTATCAAGCTTGTTGGTGAGTCCTCCATTCCGGGGACATTACTTATGATCTCTTGCTATGTATTAAGACTTTGTCTCTTTGACTTATGTATTGACTATTAGGGTGAGCTCGGTTACTTTGTCTCGACCCCCGCTCTTATCTATGTAGTAGAGGTGTTGTTAGACATGTTATGTATCTATACTATGACCTTTGACTCTATTGTCTCTTGATGTTTATGATATGAAAGTTTACCCTTAGTCCCAATTCCCCTTATTTACGTTTACCTCTTATTGTTATTCTAATTGCTTCTGCGACCAAGGATGTGTAATGATATGCTATGAGGCTTGTTTAGGGTTCCTTCGGGTTCCCTATTCGTCGGTCACGTCTAGGCCCTAGGCTTGGGTCGTGACAGAAGTATAGATGTATAGCGTTCTTGCTTAAAATAGCTAACAGTCATCTCTTACCTATTTGCAGATGTTTTTCAAGATTCTTATCTACAACTTCAATTATATGAAGACAAAGACACTATCTTTTCCCTATTTGCAGAACTGTTCCATATATTAAAGCTTTTTTGGCTTCGCCACTGATCTGATCACCATGGAGAAGTACTAGCTGCCAACAATTTTTACTCCATCATCAGTTGCTTTGAGCTAAAATTGATGGTATTGGTCAATGGTGGCATGGGCCATAGCCTTCTAGTGTGTATGTATGTGTATATATATATATATATAGATGTATGTATATATTAGTTTTCGAATATGGGCGTTGCACGTGTATTTGATGTTAGTTATATTAATATAAACAATTAAGAAATATTACATTGTGTTATGATGAGTTGCATAGAATTCAGCACTCCATCAACAATTTATGTTACAAACTAGTGTCTTATCAATACATTTGTGAAAAGAGAATAATCGTCTAATATTGCTTAGATGAATTACTATATCGACATTGGACTGCCAAACACAATAACCGAGGACATATAGTTGCATTTAAATGAATTAGTTAGTTAAATTGTCAATGCGTTTCTTGCTTACCCATTGAACTCTACCATTTCAACCTAATTGATATTGTTTCTTACATATAGATTGTTACTTGCATTTTTTCTTTCTAAAAACTATTCCCACTAAATTTATACTGAATTTATCTAAAGAAAAATGTATTTTCCAACTCAATGATTCAATGAAAAAATTATGGTATAAATAACTTTCAGTCTAAGCAGCAATATTAAATTTTTCTAAATCATTTTTATCTCAATTTTTTCATACTATAGTTAAAAATTATTTTAAAAGTGAAGAATTATTTATCTAAAAATTAAATTACTAATTTATCATCTCTATCACACTTTACAAAAGCTCTAGTAACTAAAATAAACTTGATAACCATACGCATCAATCAAAAGAGCCTCTGCACTGCTCCCTTGTTTAACTGAAACACTTTCTATACACTATATCTGTCACATTCCTGCACAAACAACTGTCTTTGCTTCAATTCTCCATAATAAACCATCAAATATGCGTTCCATCTTCATTATAACATTTGTTTTTACGGTCTTACTAATTTTATTTTTGCAAAACTCAGTAAGAAAACTATACCAACTTATTATAAATAGAAAAACACTACTTTTAAACAAGGGCTCAACAAAATGATATTATCAAAAATATGAATTTGATTGTGGTATACACTTGCTTTAAAAATATGATGATTTAATTGAACGTGTAGCCTGTGAAGTGATAAACACAACAACAATTTTCAATGCAATCTTTGGAGTCAAGAGTTTTTCCTTGCTTGAGTTGAATCAAGTATTATCTACATATATGAAAGAATAAAACACTCAATAATATTTATTACTTTTTATGTCTTAATTTATGTGGCACACTTGAAATTTTAAGAGTCAAATCTATAAACTTTGCCCATGAATTTCTACATGGAAGCTTTAGTTTTTTATTTTTTGAAATGTAATTTATATATTTGAAAATTACATAAAAAGTAATAAATCACGTTGGTCAACAAACTAAAATATTTAAAAGACATATAAAAAAATTTCGATCATAGAAAAACTTGATTGACTCTTGAATTTTTAACCGTGACACATTTATTAAGATAAATAAAGTACCATTTTAAAAGATACCTGAGGAAAAAAATTATTAATCTCAATGCCTTAAGAATTATGTTTGCACCAAAATGTTAGTATAAAAAAAGGTGTGAAGTAAAAGAAGTATGAGTCTAAGTAGCCTATAAAAAAATATACACATTAATAATTTTGAAAACAACATTAGATTTGTCAGTTAGAAAATGTCTATATTTCAAAAGATAATTCCATACTTTACGTTCTCATTCCTAAAAATAAAACCAAAAGCTACAACAAACGATTAACATAAAAAATAACTTCATTATCGAGTAAAGCATTTTCTCTTGGTTAAAAGAGTCAAATTTTCTGGAAAGAAATGGTATGACATCTCATTATAAAATAATGTATTGCTCATGTACTCACACAAAATAATATTCTATCTAATTATTAATATAAAAAAGATAAAGACGCAACACTTACCTATATATATGAGTTGTATGTGGCTAAAAAATATTTTAAGTGAAGACACATGTTAATATTCAACTTTAAATTAAATTTGCAAATTTATTTGTAAAAAAAAAAAAAGATTTTAAAAAAAAGAGAAGCAAAACTTAATACTGCACCAAACAACAACCAACATACTCAACTTTGTCTCTATTATGTGGCATTATCGGATTTAGAGAGTCAAATAGTTAAAGTTTAATAGTAAACTTGGTATAAAATTTTTAATTTTTTGGGAACAAAGTTTGTCTATTTTGATATCTATGTGATAAGTACTATAAGTCACAACTACTAACAATATAAATTCAAATATTTAAGATATATATGAAACAAAAGATTGTTTAAAAAAAAAAAATCATACTCAGTAAATTCAATGAACCTGGTTGCTTGAATGTTGATGAAGGAATATGGAGTAGTGGCGTAACTTTCGTCTGCGAAAAATTTAAAAATTGAAGGGGAAGTAGCCATGAACTGAGACTAATAATTATTAATTGTAAATAAGTCTAACTTTTTGTTCTTTTTTTTTCTTTCTAAACAACTAATAACATAGAAATTTGTGTAAAACAATCAAGTTAATAATTTGATATGTACCTTTGACAAATATAAACATAATATCTTCAACTAGGGAAACGCAGAATTTTTTCAATAATCATTAGAAGTAGATCATAACAACAGAAGCGACATAAATGAAGAGAAAAGATGAATTGATGTGCACTTTGCACTGCATGTATTTTTAGAAGCATCGATGAATTATTTCTTGAAAAATTATAAAGAGATTTGAGAAGTATGTTTTTCTTTTCCTTCGGGGGGGGGGGGGGGGGGGGGGGGGGGGGGGGGGGGGGAAATATATTTGGACACGGCATGAATTTACTGAATGTTGGAGGAAATAAAATTTTCTTTTGTGCGCAAACTGGAAGCCAAAAAGCAAAATAGTGCCTTTTCATTTCACCAGACACACTGCTAACAAAATATTTTGTATGAATAATACTATCCAAACTTTTTATAAGGTTAAATAGGTAATTGAGTACTTTTAGTAGGGTATAATAGTAGTTTGACATTCAAGTTATGTGGGACTCTTTTAAGGTAATATTATTATTATTATTATTGTTGTTGTTGTTGTTGTTGTTGTTGTTGTCGTTGTTGTTGTTGTCGTTGTTGTCGTTGTCGTTGTTGTTGTTGTTGTTGTTGTTGTCGTTGTCGTTGTTGTTGTTGTCGTTGTTGTTGTCGTTGTTGTCGTTGTTGTTGTTGTTGTTGTTGTTGTCGTTGTTGTCGTCGTCGTTGTTGTTGTTGTTGTTGTTGTTGTTGTTGTT
>JAPFFP010049537.1:0-31557 GCA_026153255.1 Solanum medicagineum
GAGTTAAGAGAGTCACACTCAAAGTATCATTACATAACTTGTCCAACAATACCTCTAAACCTAGATTTCAGAGGGGGCCAAGACAACTTTTCGGGCTCACCCTCATAGTCAAAAGCATACAATAAAAGAAATAGAGTCTTTGCATAACATAAGATCAAACTTTATCATCCTCGGAGTTGGGGACTCACCAAACTTGCTTCGAAGATAGTACTAGCCACGTGGAGGAGGAAAATGGTCAAGTGGAGCTCCAGTTCCTACATGGTAACATCATGTAGGCATAAAGTATGCGTTAGTATGTTTGTATGTAGTAAGTATGTAGAATATAGTGCAACAAGAGATTAGCAACATAATAAGCATGCGTACATATAGGCAATCGAAGAGCAAAGTAACAATATGACATGTATGAATTATTGTTGAAGTAAAATATGCTTATATAGAACATATTGCATGTGTAGGAAGAGATAATCATAATAGGGACCAAGGCCTACCACCCCCTTGGTGAGGCGATTGAGGTACACACCCTCCAACATGATTGCACGGGCCTACCACCCCCCAAGTGAGGTGATTGAGGTACAAACCCCCCAACATGATTGCACGGGCCTACCATCCCCCGAGCGAGGTGATTGAGGCACAAACCCCCAACATGGTTGTTCAGGCCTACCACCCCCTGAACGAGGCGTGGTTAACTTGCATCACCATAAATAATATTCATTAAATCAACACATATATACATTCCATTTATCATCATAAAGTCACTTAACTCATATGTCATGCATTTGACCATCAATAACTCAAGAACCCATAACCGGATATTTTATCAAACACTTGATTGGTGCGTAATACTAGTTCAAAATCATGAAATTCAAGAGTGAAATCATGTGAGAAAACTTAATGTAAATCAACCCACCAATACTTGGTAACACCCTCATGCAAGATATATTAAAACCCTTCATCAAATCTCATCATAGAACATAGACTCATAGCTCAAAACATTCTTACACAGTCCATATTTCATGAAAACCCCTAATATAGTTTATAATCAAGTTCATGGTAAGAATACCCATAAATAAATCAATTGAAAACATGTAATTTGTATAAAAAGGAAGGTTGGGCACTATGGGTGAAAGGACCCAATGGTTGAAACCCACATACCTCAACTTTTGAGATTCCCTTGATGAAGATTGGAATGAGAACTTGAAGCATGAATGAATTTATTGAATCTAGAAATGAATTTGAATCACTTGAATTTGGGTGAAATATTTGGCTAAGTGTTAGAGAGGGTTTTGGGGAATGTCTTGAATGATATGGGATTTAAAAATGACTAAGTATAGGTGTTTTTACGCATAGGAAGGCTTAGGCCCAAGACCCCAAGGCTTTGGACCGAAACTAAAAAAAATTGGAAAAAAAGGATGTATAGGTCCACGCCCTGGCCACGTCGTGCCAGTGGCGCGGATAGATTCTGGAAATCAAAAATTTTGGAAAATTAAATTTTGATACAGTTGCTCTAAAATCTGGGTTATACCCATAACCCACTCAATTTTCCTGTATTATCACAAATATAAAGTCGAATGTTTGATATCACACATATATTTTGAGATATATGAAAATTACGAATATGGGCATTTTCGAGGCACATTTTCGGGCGCTTTTCGGGGCGTTTCACCTATACAACTCAAGAATAGCCAGGTTACATAATCGGTCTTGGCACTATGACAAAATATCATAAGCTCTATCGCCACGTGTGCCATCAAATCACGGTGGAGCCAACCGCACAAACCTCTCAAAGCTCTTCTGCTCCGTTATAGACATAGTTAAGCTGATAGAAGATGGTGGCACCACAAACAAAGAAGGTGCAGTAGAAAGAGCAATAGTCAAAGTTTGTAACTGAGTACCCAAACTCAGTCTAGATGCCTGAAGTGGAGTAATAACAATCGCAATAGGGTTAATAGGCCCCTCTGGCTCATGAACACGCTCTCAAGAAGCCAATCTAGTCTACCCTCGAGGTGGAGCTACCCCTCTAACATGTCCTCTGCACTTGGTCCTGCCTGAACTCTACATCAACCTCATGTACGAGCCACATCAGCTGCCTCAATCTCTCCTATTGATCGACGGGATCTGGTAGTCGGTATTTACGCAGAAAGAGTAGATTAGACACTTTCAAAATGGTTGATATAAAGAAACACACTAATGAAAGCAAGGTGTGAAAACTCTTTCCTAATAAGTATCTCGTAGCCTCTCGAAAATGGGTGTGAACATATCTATCATGCCAATGTACACATCTCTTGAGCCAAAGCTATAAGATAGAACTCGGGTATCGCAGGACATGTACTCAAATATATAATAAGGCATCGCAGGCTATAATTGGAAGTATCGTGAAGCATCGCAGGCCATAACCACTATCTCAACATGAATCATAATGTCTTAAATGATGCAAAGGTAATGAGAAATGTGCATAACAATGCATCCAATCATGTACCAAATGTGTACACACAAATGTAATCAGTCATATATAACATGTGTTCATATCAATGCAATCTAATCAGAAATAAGATTAGTGCATACCAATGCACCTAGTCTAGTATAAGATATGTGCATAACAATGACGCTAGTCACATAAGATACGTGTCAGGACCCTGATCAAGGAAGAGAGACATAGGGAATGGAAACCCAGGAGTCCCCAAACAAGCCTCAAGGTGTCTATATTTCCATCATTGGTTCAAAAGCGTATATAAATGGAAAACACATAATTCGAGGGGTCGGGAAAGTAGGACTCACTATATGGGGAAATATGGGACTTAAGATCTTCCAAATTCCATACCATAACATAATCACATTAAAGTACTCATAATCAAATCATAATAGTCATATCCAAAAGATAGCCATGATAATAAGCTCCAAATATCAATACATAACATATATCCATACATTAGTCTACAAGATTCCAACAATGCCTCTAGTCATAAGATAGGACAAGGGCCAAGTCATATCCCGAGCTCACCCTCAAAAATAAATAGTAGCATGAATGGAAGCAACATAAGGTAGATGGATGGTGGCTTGTCCTTGGAAGGAAGAACTCACCATAACAACTTTATCAAATCCGACTAGCCGTTAAGTGGTGGATGAATGTAGTCTTCGGTCCCTACATAGTTAGATCATGTAGCCAAAAGTATGTGCTAGTATGTTTGAATGTAAGTATATGCAGGCATGCAACATGAAAGAAAGATGATGTTAACCTGCATAATATATTACATGAAAACCATAGAGTAGCCATAACCCACATATACTAGCACTCAATGCGTCACTCCTTACCTGAATTGTGTAAAGGGAGGGTTGTACCCATCCTTATCAATACACACGTAGCTCATGACATAAGTTTCTATAGGGAAGGTTGTAACTATCCTCATCTACACATTATGTAAAAGGAGGGTTGTGCCCGTCCTCTTAAATATATAGTTAGCTCATATATCAATGTGCATAGGGAAGATTATACCTATCCTCATCAATGTATTATGTAAAAGGAGGGTTGCCCATCCTCATTTAATACACCCTTAGCTCATATAACCATGTGCATAGGGAAAGTTGTACCTATCCTTATATATGCATTGTGTAAAGGGAGGCTTGTGCCCATCCTCATCAATACATACTTGTGATTACATACTCATGCAAGATGTCATATCATATGCACACCCGTATAATTCGTATTCATGTAGAAGTCAAGTTCATATTACTAGTAAATTATATCGTAATGGTATTCAACTTGTATCATACTCATGTTCGTAGATTCATGTTCATAACCATATTTTCATCACAATCATATTCATAGACATATATGGGCTTAAACCACTTCATAATAATTTTCATAAAATTCAATGCTCATGAATGGATGTGCCATGAATGATGTGAGAATAGCATGGGTAATACAGATTCAAACTTTAATCAACAATACATTATGAAATGCAAGAAAAAACATAAGCAAAATTCACATTTAAATCATAATATAGATTACCCATGCATAAATCAAGCTTTAAAGGGGACATGCATACTATTCATAACTTCATAATTTCAAAGCAATTCATCATATTAGGGCTTAAATCAACTTAAAATCATCAGATAAACATAGACCATACTTCAATTGAATTTAAATAAGCAATAATATTGGCAACCTATATTTAAATTAAGCTAAAATTCCATGAAATTGAGTAAAAAGGGTTTTGGGTCTTCTTGGTTGCAAGGGACCAAGAATCAATCCCACATACCTTAGCTAATAGAGAAGATTCAAGAAGAAATTTGGTGAAGAAAGAGTCCTTCCTTGATCCCCAAGCTTAATTCTCACTAGAGTTATTTGAGAGACTTTTTAAATGTGAGGAATGAATTTGAATGAGAGGAATGAAGTTTAGGTCATTAGAAAGTCTTTAGGTAGCATAGAAAGTCACAAAAGACCCTTAGAATAAGCCATAATTACAAAAATGCCATTAATAAAGTGAGTTGAAAAATTGAAAATCGTCGCTTCAAGGAGGACTATATGGTCCATGACACACCACACGGACCGTATATTTTGCCGATAACTTACACTTGGAAAATTTCAGAAACGTTTCATCAAGCTAAGTAAGGTTCCACTAGAGGCCTTATAGCCCGTGTGAAGCCACACGGACCGTATAGGTGCCCGTGAGCCCACACTTAGAAAATTTCACCAATTTTTCTTCAAGACAAGGGTGCTTCCAATGAAGGCCGTATGGATCGTGAAAAGCTTCACGGGCCATACAAGCGTCCTTATGAAAGTACCAAGCTTTGAGATGGCTATTGCACACTTAAAATATCATTTTGAGAAGAAATTTCACGATAACCCACCCCCACGGTCAATGGGAAGCCACACGGCCCGTATGGGTGCCCGTGTGGCTTGCCTCAACAAAAAGGAGGGAACACAACACATGATGACTTTATAAAAATGGGCATAACTTATTGATCCAAACTTAGAATTAGGTGAAACCAGATGCGTTCGAAAGCTAATTCAAAAAGATTCCATTTGGTAGGTCGTAGGCTACCCAATTAGTTTTATGCTAAGTGATATGACCCTTTAAAGTTGACCGTTCTATCAGTTCTTATGAGATGCTTAGCCAATGGAATTCCTTTTAACTTGGCTTGATTAGGAGACCCATGATAACCTTAAACCACATAAATAAATTTGAATTGAAGGCTTGCAAGAGAACTTAGGTTGAGTTTGAAGGTTTGATTCCAATCTCACTACCTGCGGGGTATTACAATACGTGCATACCAATGCATCAATGGAGTATAATATTTGTGCATACCAATGCAACTAATCAATATAAGATATGTGCATATCACTGCAAAAATGGAGTATAACATTATACGGCTATACCATGTATATCAAATATTACCACTTGGCCATCAATATCTCATATCATCACTATCTCAACAATGATCAAGCTATTTATCAATCAAAACTCCACAAAAACTTCCAATTAGGCTCATGACTCTTAGGTTCACAGCAATCATCATCAACTTGTCACAACTCTATCCAGAAGTTATCTCATGTCTCATGTTATCATAATGATATCCTAATTACCTCAAGTCACATGATTTCATCTCAATTAATCAATAGGATTGCCATTTCCTCAATATTCAATATAACCAACTTCATATTCCCATCAAATTCAAACATATCATACTATTGGCTCATTATTCAATCTATATCTCATAATTATCACATGATCATGCTTAATAACTCAAATTTAGTCCCAGAAAGGCTAGCCGAACCTACCTCAGTGTTGAAAACGCACTCGAACAAGCTTTCAATCAACTCAAATCCTCAAATTGAGCCTCTAATTCAATCAACCACTATTAACAATAACTGATACTCATTAAGAGAAGCATTTTGATATCCATATTGGCATAATTTAGGCTTAGGGGCAAAATGGTCAAAATTAGTGCTAACATTCAAAAGTCTCAAATCTGGAAATTGATTTCGAAATCAAGTTCTACTAGAAAGTTGTAGTTCATAGTGAAAATTCCATTACAATCGAGCTTAAAATGAAGGAGAAATTAATAGTTAAAATTTGGGAAACATAGTCTAAAAATCCCTAATTTTAGGTGTTTAATTTCATGAAGTCAAAGATAAAATCAAGATAGAACTCATAGAAAATGATTAGTTTAGTGTAGAAACACTTACCCAATAAGAATCTTCGAAAATCTTTCTTCAAAATCACCCCAAAAAAGCTTAGAAGTTTGAAATGGATTAAAAATAGTGTTTCCTGAGTTTATGTAACAATTTGGCCCAATATTGTGAAGTATTGTCCGCTCTTGGGCCTATCCCATCACAGATTTGTCCCTTTGGGCTCACTCTAAAAGGCGCCTCACAGTATATAAACCAGTGCTTTACTTATATACCCAGCGTCTCTCCTGTGTTTTGCCGATGTGGGACATCTCATCTCAAAATGAGTTGTTACATAGACCCCCTTTATGGACTCAGTGTCCTTACTAAGGTTTGCCACACCGCATGAGATTCTCCTAGACTTAGTACTAAAGTTTGCCCTGCTTTCCCGAGATTCACCTAAACTCAGTTGAACTCTAGTCCCACATCTACAAGGTTGACACTAGAGTGGCTATGATACCACCTGTAATGACTTGGCCCAACGCTGTGAAGTATTGTTCGCTCTTGGGCCTAGCCCATCATGGATTTGTCCCTTTGGGCTCTCCCCAAAAGGCGCCTTACAATGTATAGACCAGTCCTTTACTTATATACCCAATATCTCTCTTGTGTTTTGCCGATGTGGGACATCTAATCTCAAGATGGGTTCAGTGAGGACACTGAGTCTATAGAGGGTGTGTATGTAACAACCTATCTTGAGATGAGATGTTCCACATCGGCAAAACATAGGAGAGATACTGGATATATAAGTAAAATACTGGTCTATACACTGTGAGACGCCTTTTGGGGTGAGCCCAAAGGGACAAATTCGTGATGGGCTAGACCCAAAAGCAAACAATAATTCACAGTGTTGGGGCAGGTCGTTACAGGTGGTATCAGAGCCATTCCTATGTCAGCCTTGTAGATGTGAGACTAGAGTTCAACTAAGTTTAGATGAATCCCGATGAGGCGGGGCAAATCGTACTGTTGAGTCTAGGCGAATCCCATGTGGTGGGGTAAACCTCAGCGAGGACGCTGAGTCTATAGAGGGGCTGTATGTAATAACCCATCTTGAGATGAGATATCCCACATTGGAAAAACATAGGAGATATTCTAGGTATATAAGTAAAGGACTGGTCTATATACTATGAGGTGCCTTTTAGGGTGAGCCTAAATGGACAAATTCATGATGGGCTAGGCCCAAGAACGGACAATACTTCACAGTGTTGGACCAGGTCTTTATAGTTTAAAACTTTTCAATCATAAGTAGTGGTGTGCACAAACTTTAATACATCCACGAACGTGGAGAAAAAAAATACACCTGCACCAGAAACTATGCACCAGCAAAATCACAGGTTTAACCAAACTCGAAGCAGGCACTCGAATCTCATTTGAAATTAGAAATTCATAAACTTTATATGTACCCATACCAGAAACATTGATCCAGAATAATAAAATCAACAAAAATCAGTTTTAAGGGCTCCTCGTCACATTCACTGATTCAAGTCAATAAAACTAGTTCAAAACATCAAAATACCAAAACTGACCTCGGCAGCTCCAAAAATTATATTGACACCATTTCTAGCGTTGGTTTTCCCAATCAAAACTACTGTACAGTCAAATTTTGGTCTCGAAAACGACTAAAATCATAATTTTGGGCCTAAAAACCTCATTTTAACTCCAAAGTCAATTCCACAACTTCCTGTAGTTCAGTTTTGACAATTCAAAGCTAATGAAATCAATTAATCACTGATCCGACATTCAAAATTCAGAATGACACAAAAACTCACATTTTCAACAACTTAAGCTTTCAAAAATGCAAAAATTAATATTTTGAACTCTTAAAACTCAGGATTTCGGTCGCAACAATTGAAATAGTCCAAAATAGGCCCAAAGACACTTACGAATGGGTAAAATGGTAATTTTCACAGATAAGACCAAAAATGACCAACCTGGTCAATACATGGAGTGAAACTATAACTATATTAATTAATTAACTAAATGTTTGATTAGTTTATCTTATATTTTTTAAATCCCTTAGTAAAAGGTTTTATTTTTTATTTTTGTTTTCTTGATGACTCAATTGTCATGAACCAAGCCTAGGGCCTAGACGTGACCGGCAAATGGGGAACTCGAAGGAACCCTAAACAAGCCTCATAGTATATCGTTACACATCCTTAGTCGCTAAAGCAATTAAAAGGACAATAAGAGATAAATATAAACAAGGGGAATTGGGACTAAGGGGAAACTTCCATATCATAAACATCCAGAAACAAGAAAGTCAAGACTCATAGCATAGATACATAATATGTCCGACAACACCTCTATTACATAGATAAGATCGGGGGCCAAGATAAGCAACTGGGATAACCCTCATAGTCAAAATATACATAAAATAAAGATAGTTTTAGAACATAGCATGAGATCATAAGCAAAGTGCCCGAAATGGAGGACTCACCAACAAGCTTGAGTGAAACTGTACTAGCCACGTGGGTGGAGATGGTCGAGCGGGGCTCCGATTCCTACATGGTGATATCATGTAGGCATACAGTATGCGTTAGTACGTTGGAGTGTACTAAGTATGTAGGATGCAATGCAATAAGAGATAGGCAATATAATCAAAATGCATAATCATAGCAAGAGATAAGTATATTAGCAACATGGCATGCATGAACAATGCTTGAAGTAAAAACATGCTTGAAAATAATTATTCTTACATAGCTTATTTAACCCAATAAGGTGACATGATTAGATCATCCAAATACCTTGTACTAGAGGGTAAGGGATATCGCATGAATCATAACCCCTTCTAGTAGGTAATGGGTAGCACATGAGATAATAAATATCACATGACGGTAGAAGGTAGTGTAGGTCATAACCCCTACATGTGTACATATGAGGGTGATACATAACACATAGTTCATAAGACCTTCATATGAGTACATTGTATAACCTCAAATCATACACGAGGGTAAGGAGTATAACATAGTTCATAACCCCGACATGTAAAATTGAATAAGTGAATAGCACACGAGGGAAGAAGGTAGCATAGGTCATAATCCCTACATGTTTGTACCATTCATAACCTCAAACCATACACGAGGGTAAGGAGTGCAACTTAGTTCATAACTCCTTCACGTAGGTATGAGTAGGTGAGTAGCATTGATTCATACATGAGGGTAAGGTGTACAACATATTTCATAACCCCTACATGTAGAAATTGACCTTGTACTAGAGGGTAAAACATATAACATAGTTCAAAACCCCTTCTAGTAACCTTCACAATTCAAAAGAGCATAAACCTTAGCATAAGAACTCAATAACTCATCAACAATTCCCAAGAACATAACAACATGAGAGTCCAACAATTCTCTTGCAATACCATAGGTGCTTTACATGCTTTAAACATACGCATATACATTTATTTCATCATCATATAGTCATTCAACTCATAAGACATACATTGGACCATCAATTCCTCAATAACCCTAAGCCGGACATTTTATCAAACACCTAGCGGGTGTGTATTGCTAGTGTAAAACCATGCAATTCAAGAGTGAAATCATGCTAAAAGAATCAGCATAAAACCATCAATAGATACTTGGTAACACCCTCAAACAATATACATCAAACCCCTTCATCAAATCTCACATTAGGTCTTAGATTCATAACTCAAAACATGCTAAAACAGTCATAATTTCATAAACTCCAACATAATATGCAGTGAATATCTTAATAAATATGACCCGTGATTAAATCAACTCTAAATCATGCAATAACAGGTAAAAGGAAGCTTATGCATCATGGGTGAAAGGAACCCATGAAAAAACCCTACATACCTTAGTTTTGGAGAATAGTTTGATGAAGATCAGAGTTGGAGACTTGAAGCATGAGTGAGAACATTGAAATCCGGATGAGTTTGAGACTTGAATTTAGGAGATGAAATATTGACTAAGTGTTTGAGTGAGTATTTAGGAATACTTAAATGATATGAGAGTGTAAGAAGACTAAGTATAGGCATTTTCACACATGGGAAGGCTTAGTCCTAAGACCCAAAAGTCTTGGACTGGAACCCAAAAAAACTGGACAATTTTAACACCCTGGTGTGGGGGCACGATTCTTCTCTGGAAATCACAAACTTTGAAAATCGAAATTGTGACTTGTTTGCTATAAAATCGAGGTTAGACCCATTTCTACTCAATTTGACCCCCTGATGAAGAATTGATGTCGGATTGTTGAAATAATGCACGGATTTTGAATGGAAATTACAATTCCAGGCACTTTCGAGGCACATTTTCTGGCACTTTTTGGGGTCGTTACAATACCTCCCCCTTGGGAACATTCGTCCCTGAATGTAAAAGAAACATATATGAGAAGAGTAATCATGAATAAATCAACCCCAACAAGAATGCAACAATACATTTAAAACAGCACTTTCAAAATATCAACATAAGTGTCAAAATAAAATCGCCACGAACTTGTTAACATAAACATGGATACATGCGAATGACATAGGGGCTGAAACATAAGATTTGGAATCAAGAAAGGACTTGACATGTCATTATAAGCCTGAATAGAATGAAAAAGATACAAATATTGTTTCTCCATGCCCGCTCCGGCTTCCCGAAAGACGCTATCGACTAGACGATTCTTCCAAAAGGCCTTGTGAACACTATGCCCTTATTAATCAACTTTTCCACCCATTCATCCAATATTCCCATCGAGACCTCCTCCTAAGCCAAATCATCCTCCACAACACCCACATCCTTAAAGAGTTTTATAGCATTAGAGTCACTAATACATCCCCCTCAACCTAGAAGCATGGAAGACCAAACAAACCATACCCATACCCATAGGCAAATTCACATTCACATGCAACCCTACCAAGCTTCTTTAACACCCTATAAGAACCGACAAACCATAAACTCAATTGCAAACCTTAAACACACATAGTCCACTTGGTACCATAAACCACCATCTCTCCCTTAGAAGACAACCTCCACTCTATCCTCTTTTACCCAAAACCTCAAACTCCATTAAGGCGGGATCGAGGCCTTGCTCAAACTAGACCCCCTCCCATCAAAGAAAGTTGAAACCATCAAAACCACTACACAAACATTCTCAATTTCAACCAACTTTACCTCCTTCAAAATTCACAACATAACCCTCAAATGATTCACAAGCTCTTCCTTACTTACGGAAACGGACCAACACATCATTACCAAGAACCACCACAACACAACAAGGTAGGGATTAAAGACCCTATTCACGAGACCTATAGACAGATCGGTGCATAAGTCAAACCAAAAGACACCACCTTAAATTCAAAATATTGGAAAGGACATCAAAGACTCATTGATCACCGGAAACAACTCAATAGAAATAACTTAGGTTCAACACCTCTAACTCTTACAAGATGATAAAAGCAATCCCTTAGAGATCAATTGAACCTCAAGACAAGAAACGTACTTACCCCTTAATAATCCCTTACAAGCCCCCACTCATTGATGGGTTATAGGGAATTCAAATCTAACTCTATGGGACCTTCCATCAATGGATACACGACATGCATGCAATTAATCCATCCAAAGTATAATCATCAAAATCCACCACATCTAATCTAACAAAACAATAAGTCAATCCCTAAATGCAACATGACCACGAAACAATTTCCATAGGCCTTTCTAACAACAATAGACTCACTGATGGGATAGAGACCAAAACTCCACATAACCATCCAGAACACATATGAAGCCCACTAGCAACAAAAGGAGACATCAACATACCGGTAGCAACATCGAGCGCCTCACCCACCCCTTGCCTCCTATGAAGAGCATAGAAACGATTATGTCTTGGAGCACCTCCTCGATCAATATACCCACCTTGGGCCTCTTGATTCACATGACCACCTTGACCTTGAGGACGACCCTCCTTGCCCTTGTTCCAGATATAAGGGCAATCAATAATCTTGTGACCTACTTTCCCACACCCGTAACACGCACTTGAATTCTTTAAGCATTTGCCATGATGATGCTTTTCACATTGTGGGCATTTTGGAAAAATTGTTCCACCATCTCCTCCTTTGAACCTTGGTTTATCCATTCCTTCCATAGCAAGCCTCTTGTTTGGAGCACTAGAAGACCCTTAGCCTTGAAACTTGATACCTTGTTGGAACCGGTTATCCTTAAACCGAGCCGTCTTTGACTCTCCACTGCTCTTCTTCCTAAGCTTCTCACCCTCAAGTTATTTGGCATAAATCATGAGGCAGGACAAATCCATATCATTAATCAACACAGCGGACCAACTTTCTTCACTCACCAAATCGGAGACACCTATCACGAACTTGTTCATTCTAGACCTTGGGTTAGGAACCAAGTGAGGAGCATAATTAGAGAGTTGGTTGAACTTGAGGGCATACTCCCTCATACTCATTGAACCTTCCTTCAAATTCATGAATTCTGCCATCTTGGCCTCCTTAAGCTTAAGAGGGAAGAACCGATTAAGAAAGGCCACCTTGAACTCTTCCCATAGAACCGCATTGTTGACTCTCTTCTCCTCCCTCCATTGATTGTACCATGTTTGTGCTACCCCTTTGAGTTGGTAGGCCACCAACTCCGCTTTATCTTCTGACCTCACACCCATGATAGCCAATACATTGTAGACCTCATCAATAAATTATTGTGGGTCCTCATCCATCTTTGACCCATAAAACTCTTGTTCATCCTCAGGAAGTTCTCTGACCTGAGATTCCAGTGTAAGAGCATGAGGGGTTTGGGCCCCTTGATTAACTTGATAGGCCATAGCTTGAACTAGCATGGTGAAAGCATCTTGGAGTTCATCATGAGTCGGTTGTCCCTCGGGAGTGCGAGCTCTTTTTCCTCTTGTGTTTGGCATGATCAACTAGCATGGCAAAGAACAGTTGTTAGCGAGAAAGGACTTACTTCAACTCTATAGCACGACTTAGAACATGAAGAATGAAAACATTTCCTAAAACATCTCATAGCCTCCTACTCATAGTTATGGTGCACAACACAACCATGAATAAGACTCTAATCAACGTTGTGTGTTGGACTCCGAGGATCTAACAATCTAGTTTTCTGACACCATCTTTGTCACATCCCAAGCCTATGGCCTAGACGTGACCGGCAAATGGGGAACGCGAAGAAACCTCAAACAAGTCTCATAGCATATCATTAGATATCCTTGGTCGTGGAAGAAATTAAAATGACAATATGAGATAAGCATAAACAAGGGGAATTGGGACTAAGGGGAGACTTCCATATCATCAACATAAGAAACAAAAGAGTCAAGGCTCATAGCATAGATACATAACATGTCCAATGACACCTCTACTACATAGATAAGAGCGGGGGCTAAGACAAGCAATCAGGCTCACCCTCATGGTCAATACATAAGTCAAAGAGAGAAAGTACTAATACATAAGAATACACCATAAGTAACATCCTCGGAATGGAGGACTCACCAACAAGCTTGATAGAAGTCATACTATCCACGTGGAGGAGGATGATCAAGCAGTACACCGTTCCTATATGGTGACATCATGTAGGCATAGAGTATGCGTTAGAACGTTCGAATGTACTGTATGTAGGATACAATGTAACAAGAGGTAGGTATCAAGGCAAAATGCATAATCATAAGCAATGAATAACATACTAACAATATGACATGTATGAATGATGCTTGAAGTAAAACCATGCTTATATAGTTCATAATATGAGTATAATGAGTGACCATTATAGTTCAAGCCAAGGCCTACCACCCCCTCGGATAGGCAAATGAGGTACGAACCCTTTCATGAGGTTAATGGAGTACAAACCCCCAACCGAGGTTGATGGAGTACAAACCCCCCGCTAAGGTTGACAGAGTACAAACCCCTTATCAAGGCCAATGGGTACCAACCACTAACAAGGTTACCCGAGCCTTCCACCCTACAACTTAGGTGACCAAGTCACCAACCCCTCGATAGGTTACCCGGGCCTACAACCCTCCGAGCTAGGCTTGATTATCCCCAACACTATATAGAGATAATATCATATATATATATGCACTCCTTTCATCATCATACACATACTTTCCTTTTTCATCATCATTTCATTATCATATAGTCATTCAACTCATAAGACATGCATAGGACCTTCAATTCCTCAATTATCCATAACTGGACATTTTATCAAACACTAAAGGGTGTGTAATGCTAGTGTAAAACCATGCATGCAATTCATTAGTTAAATCATGCTAGAAAAATCAGTGTAAATCCATCATTAGATACTTAGTAATACCCTCAAACAATTTACATTAATACCCTTCATCAATCCTCACCATAGACCTTAGATTCATGGCCCCAAAAATAGCAAAACAGTCATAATTTCATAAATTCCAACATAGTGTGCATTGAATTTCATAATAAATAAAACCCATGAGTAAATCAACTTTAAATCATTCAATGTTTAAGAAAAGGAAGCTTGGGCATCATGGGTGAAAGGAACCCATGAAAGAAACCCACATACCTTACCTTTGGAGATGAATTTGATGAAGAGTGGAGATGGAGACTTGAATCTTGAGAGAAAATCCTTAGATCCGTTTTGAGACTTGAGTTTAGGAGATAAAATATTGGATAAGTGTTTGAACGAATATTGGGGAATGTTTATAATGATATGAGGGTGAAAATGGCTAGATATAGGTATATTCACGTTCGGGGACACTTAGGCCCAAGACTTAAAAGCCTTGGACCGCAAGAAAAATAACTAGGAAGAATTTACACAGGTCTGCGTTTGGTCCGCGATGCGGACCTACCAAGGAGGATAGATTTACAATGGTCCGCGACAGCTGCACGTCGCGGCACTATCACGGTACTGTCACGGATTGGTTCTGGAAATCAAAATTTTGAAAATTTGAAATTGCTATTCGTTTGCTCTAAAATCGAGGTTAGACCCTTCACCCCCTAACTTTGACCCCCTGAACAAGAATATGAAGTCAGATTTTCAATATCACGGACAAATTTTGAGATATATGGAAATTTCAATTTCATACACTTTCGAGGCACATTTTCGGGCACTTTTTGGGGGTAATTTCAGTAACGCGAATGAGTAAATACAAGCTATCTCAAAAATAAAATACATAGTCTAGAATAGAAAATCATAAAAAGTCTCGAAGAAACTTCAGCGACTAGAAGTCTGAGTCTTACCACTGAATTTGGGAATGATAAGAAACTCTACACAATAGATTAACTACCCTATGGGGGTCCCTGTGCTCGTTCTGCAGGGAGAAAACAAAGTAGGGATGAGTACACTTAAATGTACCCAGTAGGTTCAACTGACTAAGCATGCAATAACTAAGAGTCTCTACCACATGCATCAATACACAATATATATATTTATAAAAGCAGATAGAGATAGCAAGTGCAATCAATGATGCAATGCAAATGAGATGTATGACTGCAATAGCATCACAAGCCATGTATGAGGTGGAATCACGACCATCACAAGGCTGGTGTATATACCTATGGAGCCAAAGCTACTAAATAGAACCTAAGGACATCGCAGACCATAAACTGAAATCTATCAAGGCGTCGCAGGCCATATACTGAAACGTCTCAAGGCGTCGTAGGGCTTATACTAAGATTTCTCAAGTATCTCAATATCTCAAGTGGTACAGATACAATATGAGATGAATGCATGCTAATGCCACAAATCAACTAGTATCAAAATACCATCAACATGTCTCATATCACAATGATAGTCAAATACTAATGAAATCGAACTCCGCAAGTCCCAAAATATGTTCATGAAATTTGAAGTGTCACAAATACTACTAGTTTACCACAAGATTCCCTAAATGATATTGCAAGGTTCATATTATCATAATACCATCCAGAATATCTCAAATCTCAAGATAGCATCTCAATTTACCAACATAACCACAATTTACTCTAATTTCAATGTAAGTAATATCCATTTTCACCAAAACTCTATCATATCAATTCGATTACTCACGAATCATCCTAAGTTTTACAATCATCACATAAACATATCCAATAACTCAAATTCAGTCTCAAAAAGGTTAGCCAAACCTATATCAATACTGAAACTACACCCGTACCAAGCTTTTAATCAACGCAAGTCTCAAACTGATCACCCAATCAGTCAACCGCTATGAAAAATAGATACTATGCGTTAAGAGATGAATTTTTATACCCATATTGGCACAAATTAGGCTTAGGAGTAAAATGGTCAAATTTACAGCTAAAACACAAAGTTCCTAAATCTGAAAGTTGACTTAATAATATGATTATATGCGAGAAAAGGAGTTCGTGGGTGAAAATTTCACTAAATTGAGTTCATGTTGAGGGAGAAATAAACATTTAAAGGTCCAAATCATAGACTTGAAATTTCGAATTTTAAATATCAAAAATTATAAAATTCAAGACAAAATCAAGATAAAAGAAATGAAAATTAATTAAATTGATGATAGAAACACTTAGCCAAAAGTTTTCCACAAATATTCTCGTCAAAATCACCTAAAGAAAGCTTGAAAATGTTGAACATGGTGAGACATGGAGTGTTTACAGCTGAACTCCACGAATGTGGAGCTGGAGGCAAAAATGACCTTCATGAATGCAAGGCCCACTTGTGTAAACACGGAGGGTTAAATGACATTGCACAGATCAGTATACCAGCCAATATTGAAGACTCAAAACGAACCTCTGGGGCCCATTTGAAAAACAAATTTCACAAACCAAACATGTATTCATATCATAAATGACGATTCAGACTCAACAGAATAATCAGAATTCAATTTTAAGGTCTCCTAGACATAATTAGCCATACAACTCGTTAAATGAGTTTAAACTCAAAACACGAAAACTGTCCTTGGAAACTCTAAAAATTATAGTGAGACCATCTCTAGTATTAGTTTCATCATTTGAAACCACTAGAATTGTCAAAATTTCGATTTGAGCCTCTGAACTTTGAATGTTGATGAAAGTCAAACTTTGGCTTCCAAAACAACTAAAACTGCACCTTTAGATACAAAATCTCTGTTTTACTTCAAATTCAGTTCTGTAGCTTCTCCTAGACCATATTCACCGTTTTAGAGCTAACGAAATCGACAGATTTCCAATCCGACACTTGAAACTCAAAATGGTACAAAAACTTAGTTTTTCAACAACTTAAGCTTCCAGAAATGTCAAAACTCATATTTTGCACTTTTAAAACACAACATCTCAGTACCAACAGCTCAGATAGTTCAAAATAGGTCCAAAGTAACTTAGGAAAAGCAAAATAGTAATTTTCATAGAAAAGGTCAAAAATGGCCAACAAGTTCATTACATTTTTAAATTAATTGTGATACATAAAAATTTATAAGTCACTCTTAAAATATCTTAATTATGTCTCTTAAATATACTTTCTCCTCTTTCTCCTTTAATTCATTGTTTAGTTATTATTGTTTGTTGGAGTTCTCACCTATAATATCACAAAAATATAAATAAATAAATAAATACAAATATGATTCAAAAGATATACTAAATTGAGTATCTTAACAAGAAGAACATAAATATAGAAAAATTGTCGTTTACAAATATGAGGAGTCACCTCTATTAATAGCTAACAAAGGGTAGTATAAACATGTATTTATTGTTCCTTATTAGAAAAGTCACAATCCTTACCCCATATTGAAAAGTTGAAACAAGAAAGAAAATGCAGAAAATGGTCATTGGTGTAGGTGTACGAGCACTATCTACATCTTATAAACTTTGTCACGAGTCATAGATAGACTTTCATACATGATTCTAGACTTGGAAATAATTTTGAAAAAAATTAGAGAGTTTTATGAGTGGCTTGTACAGGTCATATAATGTTTTACGACTCGTGAAATGGGTTTGTAGAACCTAGTGATACTTGGAAAAAATTTAAAATTTCTGCAACAATCTTGAAGGGATCCTATGACCCATAGTAATTAGTACGATCCATAGTTCAGGCTTATAGTTTGGATTTGAGAAAATTGAAAAACTTACCAAGTGATTAAGGGGTTACGAAGGGAGTTTGACGAGTCGTACAAAGACCTATCACTTATGGTTGGCCTCATGGTCTCAGGGCTCTATTCTTCCCATGGAGGACTCTTATATGATTCGACAAGACAAGTTCGTGAAAAGAAATATGGATTGTGATTGGGGTTTTGGAATGCTCCAACACTTGGAAAAATTTTAGAAATTAAATTCAATAATACGAAGTTGTTCTATGACCCATATAATGTTATACGAGCCGTAGGTTTTAGTTCATAGATGGGGAAGTCAAGACTTGAAAAATGGCTAAGTGTTGGAAGGTTCTATAAGGGGGTTCTACAGGCTGTAGAAGACAATTCGAAGCCATAGAATTGGTTCATTTTTCAGATTCCATGCCACGATCTAAGCTAGGTTCTAGGTGTGACACGATAATTAGAATTTTTGAAAGAAACCCAATCAAGCCTCTTATCATATCAAGCATACATACGGTAAAGAAATAAGACAACAATAATGCGAAAAAACTTATAAAAATCCAAAAGAACATTGCATGGCAATAAGGAAATAAAACAACATAGACTCCATACATCCAAACATGCCTCTTATAGATCTAACGTAGGCAGGGGACTTAGTGTATCTTCTTAGCTCACCCTCAACAAAATGAAATAATATGAAATAATCTCAAAGCATTAACACAAACAAAGATTGACAAGGAAAGAAAAGATAGACTTGGCTTGCCCTTGAAGAATAAGGACTCATCGCACAATCTTCAAGGTAGAGCAAAACTAGCCACGAGCATGAGGAGTAGGATGAGTTCCCTCTCCTATATTACCAAAAACACATAGGCTAAAGAAGTATGTGCTAGGACGTTTGAATGTACTAAGTATGTATATATACATACACATAAATAATGCAATGTAATTAATAAAGTAAATATCATAATAACAGATGTATTTTAAAAACATAAGTAAACATGATGATGGTTAATGCACAAGTAAATCATAAAGGGAATTATGTAAAAGTAAGGACCATGAATAGTCAATGATTGCATCATAAAGAACCATATATATATGGGATATAACCATAATTGACAATAAAACTATGTGAGGTATAAAATGAAATCCCTATGTCTACCAGTACATAAAAAAAGGAGTCTATTTGTCAAGGTAGAACTCTACCCTGTTAGGCGGGTGCCATAAAAATGTGTTATATGTGGATCCACTAGCTAGGTTATATTGGCAAATAATCCTATAGTGGCACATAGTTATGAGACTAGAGATTACTAGTAAGGACCTCTTGTGTCGAGTCCCCACCTCAAAATCCATTTGGTGCTAAGTCAAAATCTCACGAAATATAGGTCATAAAAGTTATACTTATCATGAATTCATAAACTCGTAATAAATCATAGTTCATAATTTTCATAAGCTTGTCATGCAGGAAAGGCAATTCATAACTACCAATCCAAATTATAGAAACTAGCTTATAGAATAGCTCATTTTTATGTGATTCATGTAAAGTGAGTGCAGGTCTTCCATCATTACGAATACTGCTTCAATTAAGAGTGTTATTAGAGTGTTAGGTCACCATTTTCATAAACTTGCTTGTAGATCATGACCTGTAAGTGAAAATAGGGGAAAGTATGAGTTTCCATGAAATTTACTTAGAACCATGAAATTGAATTGAAAATATGGACAATAATGTAAAATAACGTCAAATGAATTAAAATTAAAAAAACCCATACTGTAGATAGCATTTTATAAAATTTACTTGTAAAACCATGGAAATCATATAATTAATAACAATTCATGCATAATTGGGTAAATAATCATAATATAAATTAGGGATGGGCATAAACACCATAAAATCAAAAAATCAAAATAAATTGAACTAACTAGTTTTTTTGGTTCACTGTCAAAGTTTCTATTTTGTTTCTTTCCAAAAGTTTGGTTCTTCAATTCGGTATTAAGTGAAAAGGTCTCAAAACTTCGGTACACTGAAAACCAAAATATTATTTTAACAATTTTGAAAAATATATATATATATATATATACACACATAGGAAAAGTAGGTTGGCACAGTTTTGGGGAAAGTTGCAGGTTTTGTTGATTTTTGAGGACGTACAAGACCCTCTATGGCCGTATCTCAATTTACGAGTCGTAGAGGTGGTCTCAAGGAGGATTGCAGTGTTAAAGAAAAACTGAATTTTAGCCACACGAGACCAAGTTACGAATATTAGTTCCATCTATGAGTCGTAAATGGATGTCTTGTAGTGATTCCAAGTGTTGATCAGATTTGGACAAAGTGATACAAAAAGGACTACGAGAAGTTAATACGATTTGTAGATCAGACTATGACTCATGAAGGTGTTTGATATCAGTGAAGTCCAAGATGCAGGAGGCTAACCATGAAAGCCTGATTACGGCTCGTAACCATTGTTACGAGTCGTAACTGTGACTTGTATTATGCGCTGACTAGTTTTTCTTATTAATTTGGGGACTTTTATTTATAAATACTATAAATAGAAAATACTAGGTCATTTAAATTAGTTTTTGAAGTTTTTCTGTAGAGCAGAGAGACACGTAAAGAGCACGAAAGTTTTGTAGGAACTTTTAGGGTTTATCTTTGGAGACTACATTTTGGATAAGAGATTCACTTGTGGATTAAATTCAACTTTTAATCTTGTGATTCTCAATTTACATTGGGTTTTCTTGTTCTTCAATCTTCTTGGGTAAGTGATTAATCATGTTTTCTCTATTCATTGTTTCTTTATTTTCCCAAGTTATGAGTAACTAGACCTACAACCTGGGGTTGTGAGAACCATGCGAATCTAACTTAGAAAAATTGGATTATTTGCAATTCCTAGAATGAGTATATGCATGTATTAATCATTTCTCTTCATTTTGAATGTTTTCTAGTGGTGGCCAATATTAGAACTTGTCTAGTGTTACCTTCCCGGTCTAGGTGGTAATGAATAGGAAAAGAGAGTGATTAATTGGATTCGATGATGTGTTTTCATCTAATCAACCGAACCCGACCAAAGGGAGGTTGACTAGTACTATTGGTAATATTTAAGTGAGCACACTATGGAGATGGGCCAAGTCCCATAGTGAAATTCGACCTTCACCTTTTACCAAAGGTTCGGAAGAACCTAAATTACTGTTCTGCATGCAATATTCTAGTTGAGAATTATAAAATCCGGGGAAGTTGAGTTAGTGAATCATGGGGAACACAATACCCAAGTTGCTCTCCATTATTACTTGTCTTCCAATTTTAGTTAGTCTAGTTTAATTTTCTATCAATCATTACCAACTCCCCTTTTAAGAGAATTAAGTTAGTTGATGTTTGAATTGATTATTGGTGAACCAAGTTGCAAAAGTCCAATATTCCCCGTGGGATTCGACCCTAATCTTTATAGGTTTATTACTTTAACGATCACTTTTACATCAAAAGAGGTGTATCTTGAGCGTGATCAAAGAAAAATGGCATCATTGTCAAGGAATACGACGAGACTTTGATTTGGATTCACTAATAGTATAATTCAAGTGTTAGTTTCTTAGTTCTCTTATATTTTACTTTTGTTTTTGTTTACTTTATTGGTAGGGTATATTAGGTGTTGTATGCCCAATATAAGGAGTCAAGGCATTCCCTTAGCTCCAATTGATTTTGCGATCCAATGGTTTATAAGGAGAATGGCTAAAATGAATGCTAATATCACAGTTAATGAAGCTATGAATCGGAATGATGATGTTGAGGATAGGGATGACAATCCACCACCATTGGAGAATAGGACACAACCTAGGGACTTCAATGAGAATGCTTATTGATGGAATCAATATAGATTGAATCCCATGGCCATGGACGTAATAGGATCTATAGTGTTTTCACCATTATCGGTTGACACTAAGTTCACAGTTTCAATTGGATTGCTCCAAATGCTTCAAAATTGTGGTTTATTTGTTGGCTACCTACCAAGGATCCTCTTAGCCATCTGCGTAATGTAGCTTTTGTGTGCAACAGCATGTTGGGGATGCAAAACCTTTCCATGGATGTTGTTAGGTTGTGTGTGTTCACTCTATCTCTTACTGGTAATTCAGCGGTGTAGCTATCGGAACTCCTACAAAGCTCAATCACCAGTTGGGTGGATTTGTAGAAGGCATTTTATAAAGGTACTTCCCGAGGTCAAAGAAGCTCAAATTAAAAGATCAAATCAACAATTTTGAGCAATTGCCAGGTGATTCAGTTAGTACAATGTGGGAGATATTTACAAAGTGTTTGAGAGGCATCTCAGACCACAAAATTGTTGATGATGCCTAGGTAGAGATTTTCTATCGTGTCCTCGATGAAAATAGTCAAGATTGTGCCGATACTATTCATGGGTACCGTTCACAAGGATCGTCGAGAGAATGGTGCAAATGGTCAAAACCAACCGAGCATGGGGACAAAGGGAGAGGGCTTCTACAAGGAGCTCAGGTGTTGTGAATTTAGTTCGGAGCAAGCTAAGATCAACAAGGACATCATGTAACAACTTGCTCAACTTCTCACAAGTATAGATTTGGTGGTTACGCAAGATCAAGAAAGAATGCATGTAGTAGTCCACCAACCTCCTAGAGCGTCCATATATGAAAAACATTATTATGATGAGGATGCTTGTTTTGTTAGTGATGAAGCGATGGGTTTTTGGAACAATACACAAGGGTCCAATGTGGACTCTTGGCATCAAGATTCTGGAAACCAAGGTTAGAACTACAATCGCGATGGTGCTTATAGAGATAATCATGGTGGTTATTTTAAGAGGAATAAGGTTCCAGAAGCCAAATGGGGTAAAAGAGATGGTTTTCAGAATAGTGAGATGGTTTTCAGAATGGTCCATATGTGCCACCCCTTAATCATGATGTCAAGGGAAGCAATTCAAAGATTGAAGAGAGATGGTTGACCGATTAATAAATAAGGCCGAAACACAAGATGATACTTTAAAGGGAATGAAATCTGATATCTCTAGCATACATTAGACGATAGAGTATCATTCAGTGGCCATTAAGCAACTTGAGCAACAATTCGGCCAACTGTCTCATCAATTGAATCAACGCCAAATAGGTAAATTACAAAGCAATACAGCTCCAAACCTGAAGAATGATGGTCATTGTATGGCACTAGGGGAGGTAAGAGTACCATTGATCCTATGATACCGGTAGGTGTGGATAATGTGCATGAAGAGATAGTTATGGAGAAGATTGTGAATGAAGGAGAAGAAGACAACTAAGATGGGGTAAGTGGTGAAGTGGTTACAGAGCCAGAGAAGTATAATATTGCCCCAAAGCCTCCTCCTTCCTTTCCTCAAAGACTCAAACAAAAGGAGTAGGATGGTAATTTCAAACATTTCCTCTCCATGTTAAAGCAATTGTCCATCAACATTCCTCCTATCGAAGCATTGGAAAAAATACCTAGTTATGCTAAATATATGAAGAATTTGGTGACTAAGAAGCGCATGGTAAGCCAAGAGCTTTTGCAAGAGCTCCAACATTGTAGTGCCATTACCACTAATTCCTTAGTTCAGAAAAGAGAAGACCCGGTGCATTTACCATCCCTTGTACCATTGGTGATGTAGAGTTTGCAAGGGAGTTGTGTGATTTTGGTGCTAGTATAAACTTGATGCCTCTTGCAATCTTCAAAAAGCTTTGTTTGTGTTCTCCTACTCCCACGAGAATCATGTTGTTAATGGTGAATAGAATAATTAAGAAATCGGAGGGAATACTTTTTGATGTGTTGTCAAAGTTGAAAAATTCTTATTCCCAACGGATTTTGTGATTCTTGATTGTGAATTTGATTTTGAGGTCTCTATTATCTTGAAAAGACCATTTTTGGCCACAGAGAAAGCCCTGGTAGATATGGATTCCGGTCAACTCAGATATAGGGTGAATGATGAAGAAGTGGTTTTTGATATCCGCCAATCTATGAAGCATCCGGATGAACTGAAAATGATGTTTGGACTGTTTAGGAATTTTGAGTACTCAAGATGACTAAGTCATGCTGCGACAATTAATCAGGCTTCACTTGGGAGGCAACCCAAGCATTTTTCATGTTCCAGCTTAGTTTTGAGTATATTTTCAGTTTTGGAATTTGAGTTGATTGTTTGTTAGTGTTTTGGTTAATATTTTTGACGTTGGGTTTGTTGCATTTAAGTTGCAAGTGCCTTTTGTGAGGAGCATACAGGTTCAGGAAAAATATTTCAAGTTTTGCTGAGAATTGCATCTGATGCAGTCTCTACGACCAGGCTTACAAGTCGTATTGCACTTTACGACTTCTAGCCCTGTCCCGTAGAGAGTTACAATGAGCAGGGTAAAAGTGCACTCCATCTACGAGCCAACTTTATGACTCATAGTCTACACTATGAGTCGTGAATGGAGTTCATAGAACTCAAGTATGTCTTCAAACTTTTCTAAGTGTTGAGTGGTCTACGAGACCAGGACCTATGAGTCGTAGATGCTCGTAGTCGGGGTTTCGTAGACCTGACCCAGTAATTTTTAAGGGTAACCTGGTAAAGTATAAAAAGGGGTCAAAATTATTTTGACCCCATTATTAACCCTAATTACTAAGGATTACCCCAATCTTTTTCCCCCATCCCATTTCCGACCAACTTTCCAGTGTCCCTACTAAATTTCCAGCGAGAAATTCTGGTGCACCTTGAGTTTCTACATCACTCATCTTCTTTTTCTCTCTCCATTTCATCTACACACTTGGTAAGTTTCTTAATTAAGCTTTAATCTCTTCATTTACCTTGATTTTGAAAGTGTGAATGGATGAATATGAATGAGTTGATGTAATGGGCATTTGATTCTTTATTGAATATGAACTGTTAATGAAGGAATAGGGGTGCAATGAATCGATTAATTGTTTATTCCCTAATTCAAATGCTATTTTTTTGATATTGTAGATGAATGCCAATGATTATTATGTCCCTTGTTTGAGTGAATGGTTGAAATTTGTTCTTAAATGATTTTTGAGTATCAATTACACAGTGGCATGATTGTGTTTAGGATATTTTGATGTAGTTGGAATCATGGGTTGATTACTTCTTGTTGTGCTTGTTGAACTATTTCCCAAATGATGATGAGTGTGATTCAGTGGGTTTTGTCAGTGATTTGGGGGAGGTGATATAGGTGCATGTTTGAAAGCAAGTGGGAAAGAATGACATGATTGTGTATTGATTACCAAATCCTTTTTTGATGGGGCAAATTTTTTTCGAAGTTATGTATTGGGGTCTAGGTCATATGTTTGAAATGTGAGTTCTTGCATGACTTGCTTCGATGCTGATAGGTTCATATTTGAATTGCTTGTAGGGACCGTGTGATGAGTTGAAGTGTTTTAGGTACTTATTGTTTCTTGTTTACAGGAGTCTTTTACGACTCGTAGATGGGTGTACGAGTTGTAATTGCCTCTCGTGGGAAGTTACAATGACTTAAAATTACCGTGTACCCATTATATGAGACCATCTATGGGTCGTAGATTCCTCTACGAGTCATAGATGGGTCTCGTGGACTCTTTCCTGTTCCAATTTTGCTCTTGGAACTCTATACAAAACCTGTGTATGACCCATAACCCAAGTTACGAGTCGTAACTGGGTCTCATATAATATTCCAGTGTTCATTTTTGATACGCACTTCTGGTTTACGGAACCACAGTACAATTCGTAGTTCCAATTATGAGTCATACTTGGTTCTCGTATCACTTATCCGCAATTGATCCAAGTAAAATTTTCTTGCGTTTATTGTTTTCATTTCTTGATTGTTGGGGTTTATAGTGGTTTGTTTGTTGTTTATTCTTCAGGTACCATGGCACCAAAAGGAAAACACTCACAAACTAAGGCATTTAGAAAACAACTCATTGATGAGGCTAGAGACGAGGAGTATTCAGGTAATGAGCAGAGCCAGTTGAGTGGGTCAATGGAGGATTATAATACCAAGCCTGACCCAGCAGCACCTCGATCACGGACGAGATCTGCTGTCGGAGCTGGGAAAACTCAAGCTCATGATGATAGCCCTTCCCAGTCTGATGAGGAAGGCGATGGTGGAAGTGATAATGGTTTACTTCAGATGACTCCTTCAAGCATAGAGTCTTGTTCATGGCATGGACAACAGGATAGAGGAGATGCCAAGTCCTCCGTTGCCCCATCAACTTCTCAAGCATCGGATCTTACTCATCGGTGGAGTGTCGAGGGCATGGAGACAATATATAATGAGGGTCTACAACCAAAGGGACAAGGCAAGACTGTTCGGTCAATTATGAGGAGCCCCGATTGATTACTAATGGCTTGAGCCATGTCCCAAGACTTGAAGACACAATGACATGACATAGGCTCGGTGGTTGGCTGTTAAGATCGGACGCTATGCCCCACCCTTGGTTTGGGAGTTTGATGCAGCTTATGCAACCACCATTCTCCATGATCTTCCTAAAGTGAACAAACCTCTGGAGCAGCCGATATTGAGAGATTTCTACTAAGTGGATGGCGGGTCGATATTTCAGAGGAGACAATCTGTCGAGTGATTTATGGTCCTGAATATCGAGCTCCAGAGTTAACAACTGAGTGTGATCATATATTGTGGCAGGTTAGGACAACATTGATTTTAAAAGATTTAGTATAGAGGAAAGAATTGTTGATATGGGTTGTCGGCCATATTGCTGAGCGTGTTCTATAGCCTGCCTGGGTCACTACACATACTGAACCCATTTTTGAAGGCTTCCCTATCCTTTCCTGCCAAATTTTTGTAGGTGATTGTCAGATCTCGCATTTATCCTATATTAGCTGATAACACACTCATGCCAGAGCGAGTGGTACTGGTTGCCAGCATCTTGGCTGGCTACGAGATTGATTGGGCTCGAATGATAGTTGAGCAGATTCATGAGTCGACATTCAAGAGGTCCACTTCGATTCCATTTTCGATGTTGGTCTATCAACTTTGCATCGTGTCTAAAGTACATATATTGTATCGTCATGACCACTTGGTATCGGCCCTACACATTATATCTCCTAGCCTAATTAAGGCTGATGAGAACCCCGTGGCACTTCAGAAGACACAACCTTCTCCTATGCTTGATACATTTGCTCTAGATCCACCATAAGAGGGTTCGATGGTTGCCCCCACTACCACTCTAGTTGCTACTACTGATGACAGACCCCAACAGTCGGAGGTAGCCAATATTGAAAGGGGTCCCAGTTTAGCTGCTCTTACACCAGAGGCTTCTACATCATAAGTTTCCACATTGGGCATGGTTCATGTGTCCACTATTTCTATTCAGTCCATGGAGCAAAGGTTATCATAGACCGTGGCTCAGTTTTCTCAGCTTATGCAACAACTTAGGCTAAGGGTCCGACAGACGGTTGTGGACTTATAGGGGAGATGCAAGGCATTTACCATTTCTACAGTTGAGGAGCATACCACTATGGTGGATGCCCATGTTAACACCTTTTAGGACTAGGTACAAAAAAGTGTAACCGAGGCTCGACCATCATACTTATCAACCATTCATCAAGAGATAGCAAAGCTTAAGGCTGACTTGACTTTCTCACCAGCAGCGCCAATTACAGTTTTAGAGGATCCACTTTCGGAGCCGTCATTTGATCTATTTTCTTTAGAGGATCACACATAGGCTTCCCACGGGAACAGACCCTATAATGAGGATGATGACACTGAGGAGAGGTGTGTGTGTTAGAAGATCTCCGAGATTGATGTGGAAAAGTCAAAGGATGAGGTTGGGAAACTCTTGAGGATGTCGAGAGAAGCAAAAGAGTCGAGACAAGCCCAGGAGTATGATAGATTGATGGGCATTGGCTCATCCGGTGTTGCTACTACGGAGACTACCCCGCAGGAGGGAAATGATCAGACGCAGCCCGAGACTGTTTATTTTTGACCCCTTGTATTTATTTTGATTTTGATATTGTACATTGAGGACAACATACAGATTTTTTGATGGGGTGTGGGTAGTTATCGCCTAGGGTGAAGTCTGAGTAGCTTTTGGTTCATAACTACTCCAAATACTATTCTAAGGTTTTCTTGCCTGTGTTCTTTTTCCTCGTGGATATTTAATTTTTGTTGAACCGATATGTTTAGGATGTCTTAGATGATATTTCTAGTATATAGTAGTTGAACTTATGGCACGTACCTTACTTTTCATGTTTTATGAAATATTTTGAAAATTGGTACCCATCAAAATTTTTTAGTAGTAGTTGTATTGCAACCCTACATGTTTGAATGATTTGGCAATATCAGTTTTGATTAAATGAGGGAAACTTGATACATGAAGCATGATCCGTGAGTTTTTACTGGTTATGTATGTAATGCCATGTGTGTGTGAGCTGATTTTGTTACATTCTTGCATTGTGCGCTGATTCAGAAGTTGCCCTGTTACTCTAAGTTGGTCCGGAGATTATATGGACTAGGAAGAGATCTTAGGCCCTTGTTCTTCAAATTACTCCAGTTTTGCCTAAAAAGACCCGCCAAATAAGAAATTCATCTCTTGTTCTAAATATTTGAGCCTTACATGTACAATTTCTTTCTCAACACCCGATTAACCTAACATTGTCTAGTGAAATATATTGAAATTGGCCCTGGTCTATCCTTGAGCATTGTGCACCTTGATTTAGGCAAAAATCCTAAGTTGAGAGTGGCTACCAAAAGTGGCCCTGGTTTGGGGAATAGATATTGTGCACTTTGATATAGGCTAAAAGCCTAAGTTGAAGGTGACCAGTGTAGGGGTGAAATAGTAAAAATGAGGCGGTGAGTTGGGAATGTGAAGAAAGAGAAGAAAATTATGCACCGGGTGAAAGAAAGAGAAAAAAATGCCTTTGATTGAGTTGAACAAGCAAAATGATATGTGAAAATGAGGCAAAAGCTAAAAATGTGGAGAAAATACCCCAAAAAGCTTAAGTATGAAGTAAAAAGGGAGAATAGGGTGGAAATGATTGTTTTGGTAAGGTAAAAGTTTTTAAAAGCGTAGTTCAAGGTTGGCCTTTAGTCACTAATTGTCCAAAATGTCATACCAAAGCCCCATGAGCCTACGTTACAAGCTTATGAAGTCTTAAAGTGATCCTAGCCCAATTAGTCAAAGAAGGGCAGGCCTATGGTATTGGTCGTCATACATGAATGTAATTTGTGTGAGTAAGTGTTCTTGCATAGTCCCATGGTTAAATTATGAAATCTTTATTGAGTGTTTAAAAGGGACTTCTTTCTTGTAAGGGCATTTGCATTGCATTGTCAACATTTTACTTGTTCAGTGATTGTGAATTGTTGACATTCCTTTTCTTGCCATAGTTGTGTTGTCAAATTCATTACTATGCTTTAGTTTGCTGAATAGCTACATGATCTTGTTTTGTAAAAGCTGATATGGGTACCTGAGTTGGAATTGAGTATGGTAGATGCCATTGGGTTGATTGTTATGTGTTGCTTTATTATCTATATAGATTGTGTCGTTACTTGATAAAAAGCAACAATGCTAGGTTAAGGGTGTTGATGTGTTGTCAAAATACAACACATTTGATGCCTATAACATAGGATTTTGTGTGTTCTCATTGCGACTTTGATGGTTTTTATGTGTTTTTGTGTTTGTTTTTATAGGAAAAGCCGGTTGGCATAATTTTTGGGAAAGTTATAGATTTTGCTAATTTTTGTAGGACATACCAGACCCACAATGAGTCGTATCTCAATTTATAAGTCGTAGATGTGGTCTCATGGTGGATTCCAATGTTGAAGCAAAACTGAAGTTCAGCCACACGAGACCTAGTTACGAGTCGTAGTTCCATCTATGGGTCGTAAAGGGATGTCTTGTAGTGATTTCCAGTGTTGATGAGATATAGACTAAGTGATGCAGATGTGGACTACGAGAAGTCGATACGAGTCGTAGATCAGACTACGGCACGTGAAGGTGTTTTGTATCAACGAAGTCCAGATGCAGGAGGCTGACTATGAAAGCTCGATTACGACTCATAACCCTAGTTACTAGTCGTAACTGTGACTCGTATCATGCGTCGACCAGTTTTTCTTATTAATTTTTGGACTTGTTTTTAAATACTATAAATAGAAAATATTAGGTCATCTAAAGCAGTTTTTGAAGTTTTTCAGTAGAGCAGAGAGAGACACATAAAGAACACGAAATTTTAGTTGGAATTTTTAGGATTTATCTTTGGAGACTACATTTTGGAGAAGAGATTCACTCATGGATTAAATTCAACTTTCAATCTTGTGATTATCAATATACATTGGGTTTTCTTGTTCTTCAATCTTCTTGAGTAAGTGATTAATCATGTTTTCTCTATTCATTGTTTCTTTATTTGCCCAAGTTATAAGTAGCTAAACCCACAATTTGGGGTTGTGGGAACCATGAAAATCTAACTTAAATAACCCGGATTATTTAAAATTCTTAGAATAGGTATTTGCATGTATTAATCATTTCTTTTCATTTTGAAAATTTTCTAGTGGTGGCCAACATTAGAACTTGCCTAGTGTTAACTTCCCAATCTTGGTGGTAATGAATAGGAAAAGAGAGTGATTAACAGGATTCGACGATGTGTTCTCATCTAATCAACCGAACTCGACCAAAGGGAGGTTGACTGGGACTACTGGTAATGGTTAGTTGAGCACACTATGGATATGGACCAAGTCCCATAGTGAAATTTGACCTTCACCTTTGACCAAAGAGTTGGAAGAACCTAAATTACTGTCCTGCATATGCAATATTCTAGTTGAGAATTGTAAAATCCGGGGAAGTTGAGTTAGTGAATCATGGGGAACACAATACTCAAGTTGCTCTCCATTATTGCTTGTCTTCCAATTTTAGTTAGTATAGTTTAATTTTCTATCGTTCATTACAACCCCCCTACCTTTTTAGAGAATTCAGTTAGTTGATGTTTGAATTGATTATTGGTGAACGAAGTTGCAAAAGTCCCGTATTCTCTGTTGGATTCGACCATAACCTTGGTTAGGTTTATTACTTTGATGATCGCTTTTACTTCTAAAAGAGGTGTATCTTAAGTGTGATCTTATATAATTATACATATACATATCTCAATTGAATTTAAAATAGAAAGTTTGGGGACTAAATTGATCAATAAGCAACTTGAGGCCCTTGGGATGCAATTTGGAGAAATTCTCATTCTATATATACCCCCCCTTAGTTCAAAAGATGAAGAAAATATTTGCTCTTGTCTTACAAGCCTATATATATGCATTTTGAAGAGGAGAAGAAGAAGGAAAGGAAGAGTTGCAACCATTGAGGTAAGTTGTCTATCCCTTTCCATTTGTATTCTTGGTTTTATTGTAAACTAGTTGCTAACATTAGAAGAGGGAGTATGGAACATGAAAGTTGGGGGAAATTGGGTTGAATTGGGGCAAGGATTAAGGGA
>JAPFFP010049544.1:0-31550 GCA_026153255.1 Solanum medicagineum
GTACTTTAGACACCGTGGCCCCAACGGCCTAGCTATACGCATCTCCTTTTAGCTTGTTATTACCGTTTATCTTCTTAAAAGCATGCCAAACGTAGAAATTCCTTATAATATGTATACAAAGCGCATAGATATAGGTTGGTTCTCCCGAGCCTTATCAGAAATGGGTGCCAGTTCACCCTAACGGGACATTGGGGTGTGACACTAGCCCACCCTACCTCAAACCTTAATCGATGCTCCTAGAAACATAGTGGTGTAAACACCCATAATTGCTCGTTGAGCCATTACGTTAGACATATATGTGATCACATTCTTATCATAATCATAATCTTATCAAAATCATATACATAAACATCATTGGGTCTTGACCCACTTCATAAAATTCATAAAAACCATAGTCATGTATGCATATGCCATGAACGTGAGGAGAATAGCATGGGTAATAGTTGTTCAAACTTTAATCAATAATACATTATGAAATTCAAGTAAAAGCATAAGTAAAATTCACATTAAATCATAATATAGATTATCCATCACCATAACTTCATAACTTCAATAAATTTCATCAGATTAGGGCTTAAATCACTTTAAAATCAAATTAAACATAGCTCATACATCAATCGAATTTAATAAACATTAATATTGAAAACCTATATTTAATGTAAGCTTTCAGGAAAATCACTTGAAAAGAGTTTAGGTCTTCTTGGTTAAAAAGACCAAGAATCAACCCATATATCTTAGCTAATGAAGAAGATTCAAGAGGAAATTTGGTGAAGAAAGAGCCCTTCTTTGATTCCCAAGCTTAAAACCCACAAAAGTTCTTTGAAAGAGACTTAAGAGTAACTTGAGAGAATTTCAAATGTGAGGAATGAATTTGAATAAGAGGAATATAGTTTAGGTCATTTGGAGGTCTTAAGATAACATCGAAAGTCTTCAAAGACCCTTAGGAGAAGCCACAATTAGAAAAAAACCATTAATGAAGCAAAATTTCATTTCTTGCCAAGGGTCCTGTGAGGAGGTCTCATGGTACGCACAAGGTTTCACAAATCGTGAAACCCTTCCGTGAGGCTTCACTTACGCAAATTTCAGGAAACACTGTACAGAGGGGCTATACAAAAATGGGCAAAACTTCTTGATTCAAACTCAGAATGAGGTGAAAATGGATGCATTGGAAACTAATTCAAAGAGCCTCAATTTGATAGGTTGTGGGCCACCCAATTCATTTTGAGCTAAGATATATGCCCCTTTAAAGTTGACCCTTCTATCGGTTCTTGTGAAAAACTTAGCCAATGGAATTCCTCTGAACTTGACTTAATGAAGGAGGCCCATGATGACCTTAAGCCACATAAATAAGCTTAAATTGAAGGCTTGGAAGTGAGCTTAGAGCTTGAAGATTCCATACTTAGAAAAATTTGAGGAAAGTACTCAACGGTTTGTCTCACGGTCCGTACCAAGCTATATAAACTGTGTACCCCTCCATACCACCTCACCTAGAAAAAGTATAACACAAGGTTCCGAGACGGTGATCCAATACTTAGAAAATATATACAGGTGGCCATATGGACCGTACCACTTCACACAGGTCATGTACTTGGCCGTTCCACTACACTCAAAATTGTGGGATTTCAAGCCAAGGCCACCACACAGCCTACCACACAGTCTGTGAAGTGTCCCATGGACCGTGAGGGGTCCAAGTGTAGTGTGCCTTAGTTTAAAACTCCACTTTTAAGGGGCAACCCTCCTCCATAGGTCAAGGGCCACTTCATGAGGGCTCCATATGGGTCATATGACCTTATATGGACTTTGAGGGCTCCCATGGAGTGTCACCTTGGTCCACAACTTCCCAAAACAAAAATTTCAAGCTCCAATGAGATCGTACAATGTTCGGGCCCTTACATCATCTCCCCCTTGGAAAAATTCATCCTCTAATGTGCTAAAACAAGGCTTGAAAGGCTTGACTTAGAACATGAAACATTCAAACACAAGATACAATGCATATTTCATCACTTGAAAATCATAGAGTCATTAAAACTCATATCAAACGTATTTAAATCATTCAAAACTTGTTAAAAGTCATCTTCATGCACATGTATGCATATTATGTCATGAAACTCAAGAGTAAAAGAATTAGGACCACTTGGGAAAGGAAGAACCTATTACCTTAGGCTTGAGTAGATTGGAAAAAATGGGGCTATCGTTTCATCATGACCAACTCGGCCTCCCATATAACACTCTCCACATGTTGATTTCTCTAAACTAACTTAACCGAAGCTACATCCTATTTACAAAGTCACTTCACTTATTCTTCCAAAATCTAAATTGGAAATTCCTCATAGACAAGTTCTCCTCAACCTTAACACCTTCCAAATGCAAAATAGTACTAGGATTACCAACCAAGTTCCTCAACATAGACACATAGAGAACCGGATGAATAGAACTCAATTTCGAAAGCAAATCTAACCTATAAGCCACATTCTTAACCCGCTCAACAATCTCATAAGGGCTTACATACCGGGGACTTAGCTTGCACTTCTTCCCAAAATGCATCACACCCTTCATAGGTGAGAGCTTCATATACACCCAATCTCCAATACGAAACTCAAGATCCCTCTTTCTAGCATCCAAAAAAAACTTTTGATGACTTTGAACCATCTTCAACCTTTCCCTAATCAATTTCACTCTTTCCATAGCCTCCAACACTAAATCCGGGCCTATAGATGTCATTTCATCTAACTTAAACTACCCCATCGGAGATCTACACTCCTACTATATAAAGCCCTAGACGGTGCTATACCAATGCTATCATGAAAGTTATTGTTATAAGCAAACTCAATAAGTTGTAGATGGTCACCCCAATTAACCTTGAAATCCAACACACAAGACCTCGGCATATCCTCCAAAGTTTGAATCATCCTCTTGGCTTACCCATCGGTTTGAGGATGGAACCTGGTGCTCAACTTCACCTTAGTACCAAATCCTCTTTGAAATAACCTCCAAAAGTGAGTAGTAAGTTGGGTACCACGATCCGATATGATAGACCTAGGCACACCATGCAACCTCTCCAACTCTTGAATGTATAACCTTGCATAATCTTCAGCACCAAAAGTAGTCTTGACCGGTAAGAAATGAGATGACTTAGTCATCCGGTCGACGGTAACCCAAATGGAGTCAAATTGCTTTTGGGTCTGAGGCAACCTAACCACAAAATGCATGTTCAAATCCTCCCACTTCTAAGTAGGAATCTCAATGTCTTAAGTCAAACCACTAGGTCTTTGGTGTTTTACCTTCACTTGTTGACAAATAGGGCATTCAAATGCAAACTTAGCCATATCTTTCTTCATATCGTGCCACCGATATACTTCTCTCAAGTCCCAATACATTTTAATAGACCTTGGATGATTAGAATAATGAGAGTTATAGGCTCCACTCATAATCACCCTCCTAAGATCATCCATATTCAGAACATATAACCCATCTTGATACTGAAGAACATCATCTCCCCCTTGGGAGAAGACCTCAATCTTCATCTCAGCAACCAACATCTTCAATTCAACCAATGATGGATCTAGGTCTGTCTAGTCTTTACATCAATAACTATCACAGATTCGGCCCCATTTTGAACATGAATACCACCATCATTGGAGTTGGCTAACCTAACACCCAACAGCCAAATGATGGATATCCTTTGATAACTCCTTCTTCTCTTCCTCGACATGAGCCACACTTCCCACAAATAAACTACTACGAGCATCAGCTACCACATTTGCCTTTCCTGGATGATATTGCACATTCATATCATAGTCCTTATGAAGTTCCAACCATTTCTTTTGCCTCAAGTTAAGGTCCCTTTGAGTGAACACATATTGCAAGCTCTTGTGATTGGTGAAAACATTGACATGCAGCCCATACAAATAGTGTCTCCAAATTTTCAAAGCAAATATCACCATCGCTAATTCAAGGTCATGAGTCGGTAATTACGGCCATGCACCTCAATTTTATTGATACATATGCTATAACTTTACCATGTTGTATAAGCACAAACCCTAACCCAATCCAAGGAGCATCACAATACACCACAAACCCATCCAAGCCATTCGGTTGAGTCAAAACAGGAGCCGATGTATGCCGGTCCTTCAAGGTTTGAAAACTCTTCTCACATTTATCTTTCCACACAAAAAATTTTTTTGGGTCAACTTAGCCAACAGAGATGCAGTAGATGAGAAACCTTTAAACAAATCTCCTATAATAGCCAGCCAAACCAAGAAAAATTCCGATTATCCGAAGGAGAAAGCTTGTCAAACAATGTGCATCCTTAAGCTTGTCAAACAATGTGCATCCTTCACAAACTCCCTCTTGACCTCATTTATAAGATCAACTACAATATTTTTCCTTGCATGGATTGCATTACACACACATAGTAACTCTCCCTATTTGATAGGGAGGGATGGAGATAAGAAATCTTAAGATATGCACCATGGTACGATATAAATAATGAAAAAGTGAGACATTTCCTAAAACGCCTTGTAGCCTCCTACCCATATATGTGGCGCGCTTCACACCCATAAATAAGACTCTACTTGACGCAACATGTTGGGCTCTGAGGACCATTTATAAAGCTAGTGCTCTGATACTATCTCTGTCATGACTCACACCTAGGACCTAGGAGTGACATGGCGAATGGGAACCCGAGAGTCCCCAAACAAGCCTCATAGACATGTAGGCCAAAAGTATGTGTAAGTGATAGGGTTAAGGTTAGAAACAACACTAATATGGAGTGAATACTAGAATGCGGAAGCAACAAAAAAAAAGAAAGAGAAAAACTAATTAAAGATATGGGAAATTAAAAGGAAAGATCCAAGAATTTCCAAGAAATTGATATTTTAAGGCCTTGATAAGATCCAAGTAACAACGTTAAGATTTATGGAAGAAACCTAACGCCTTTACTTGAGAAAACGAATCAAAACGTTAGATTAACCGCTTTATGAGCAACTAAAGACAACAATTAGTGTGTAAACTAATCACCTTCTAAAGTGTACCAAAAAGAAATCAAAGATATCACAAGAAGAAATTACTTTATACCTCAAACTATGAACTAGTAAAGGTTTAAATATAAATTCTCAGAGAACAATCACAAAGGTTCAATAGAATTCTCTCAAATATTATTAATATCAATCTAATTGTCCTTAATGAAAGAAAAAACACTCCTATATATATTATAGGATCCTTGGACATGCAAGACTCCTTATGTTAGGCCCATGGAGTATCTAAAATCTAAAAAAAAATTACAAGATAAATCCTACACTAGAAAGGAAATAAAGTAACCCTAACTAGGAATAGACCTAATAGTTCTAGGAAAGCCTTAAATGGTACTAGGATACCTTATATAGAACAAAGAAATCATTAATAACCTATATATAAATAAGTAAATAAGGTAAAACCCAACTAGGAAAAGAATCTTGACAATTTTGGAAAGTTTGACTAGTCTTCTCTCCAAACTTGGATAGAAAGCAACCTTTGTTGTGGTTGATTTTTGGACTCTTCTTGGTCTTATTTGCATGAAATTTAAACCTAACATTCTTACTCTTGGACTTGAATTTGGGCCACCAAATGTAGCATTTGGACAATTCATCCTTCTTGGGCTTTAGCTCTTCTTCCCCAACAAGACACCTTTGGATTTGCAATTGAAGCCCATTGAGCTTTTCATTAAACTCCTTGGTTTGAGATCTTGTGATGGACCTCCTTTGAGCTTCTAAAGCTTCATACTTTTCATGCTTTTACTTCAATAGAGTAGAGGTTGGTATGATGCCATCATTCCCCTTTTCTTTCAGAGAATTCGTCCTCGAATTCAAATCTGCATCAAAATGGGAAAGATCAGAAACATTAAAAGTAGCACTAACTTGGAACTCACTAGGAAGATCAAGTTTGTAAGCATTGTCTCTAATCCTTTCAAGGACTTTGTACAAGCCACTTCCTCTAGGATCTAGCTTGGTCTTTCTCTTGGAAGGAAATCTTTCCTTTCTCATATGCACCCAAACCAAGTCCTAAGTTTAAACACAACATATTTTCTTCCTTTATTCCTTCGGATGCAACTTCCTTATTTTTCTTTTCAATTGCAAGTCTTGTTTGTTCATGAATCTTCTTCATCATATCGGCCTTCCTTCTACCATCAAGAATAGAAAAATCATTAGTAGGTAAAGGTAGTAAATCGAAAGGGGTAAGGGGGTTGAATCCATATACAACTTCAAAAGGAGTCTTACCAGTAGAAGAATGAAAGGTCCCATTATAAGCAAATTCCACATTAGGCAAGTAATCTTCCCAATAAGTCAACTTCCCTTTCAAAACAGCCCTCAACATATTTCCAAAAGTTCTATTAACCACTTCTGTTTGCCCATCAGTTTTTGGGTGACAAGATGTGGAAAATAGCAATTTAGTCCCTAACTTTCCCTAAAAAATTCTCCAAAATTGACTTAAAAATTTGGCATCCCTATCACTAACAATAATTCTAGGTATTCCACGTAATTTAACCACTTCTTTTACAAACAAGTTATCAACATGAGATGCATCATTAGTCTTTTACATAAAATAAAATGAGCCATTTTAGAAAATTTGTCTACTACCGCAAATATACTATCCTTACCATATTTAGTCCTTGGAAACCCTAATATGAAGTCCATAGAAATATCAATCCAAGGAGAACTAGAAATAGGTAAAAGAGAATAAAGACCATGCGGCAATATTCTAGACTTAGCTTGTTTACATTCAAGACAACGAGAACACAGTTTTTCAACATCCTTTTCATGCTAGGCCAATAAATATGTTCAGAAAGCATTTCCAAAGTTTTAGGCACTCCAAAATGTCCAATTAGCCTTCCATAATGTGCTTCCCTAACAAATAGTATGCAAAGAGTAGTTAAGTACACACAACTTATTTTCCTTAAATAGAAATTCATCTTGAAGATTAAATTTCTCAAAAGGAGCCAACTTACATTCATCAAAATTTTTACCAAAATCAAAATCATTAGCATAGAGTAACTTGATTTGGTCAAAACCCAACAACTTTGAAGTAAGAGTATATATCAAAACATACCTTCTTGAGAGTGCATCAGCAACCATATTCTGCTTTCCTTGTTTATAGGCAATCACATAAGGAAAAGTTTCAATAAACTCCACCCATTTAGCATGCCTCCGGCTAATTTTACCTTGACTCTTCAAGTACTTCAATGACTCATGATCATACTTGACCACGAATTCTCGAGGCCACAAGTAGTGCTGCCATGTAGCTAACGCCCTTACTAAGGCATATAGATCCTTATCATAAGTTGAGTAATTCAATATTGCTCCACTTTAGATTTTAACTAAAGTAGACAATTGGCTTGGAGTCTTGCGTGAAAACAGCACCTACGCCCTTACCAGAGGCATCACACTCAACTTCAAAAGACTTAGAGACATAAGGTAATTTCAAAAAAGGAGCAGAACAGAATTTTTCTTTGACCAAGGTAAATGCATCATCTTATTCCTTTTCCCATGAAAAAATCTTGTCCTTCTTAATAAGTTCAGTTAAAGGAGAAGCAATGGTGCTAAAGTCCCTCACAAGCCTCCTATAAAATCTAGCAAGTCCATGAAAACTCCTAACTTCAGTTACACTGTTAGGTCCAGGACATTCTTTAATTGCTTTGATTTTATCATCATCTACTTCAACTCCCTTAGAACTGACCACAAAAATTAAGAAAACTACACGATCCACGTAGATAGTACACTTTTTGAGATTAGCAAATAATCGCTGATTTCTAAGGACTTCAAAAAGTTGTTTTAGGTGCTCTAGGTGTTCATCTAGATTTTGAGAAAAGATCAAGATGTCATCAAAAGACACCACAACAAATTTTCCATGAAAATCTTTAAAAACATGATTCATTAGTCTCATAAATATGGTAGGTGCATTTTTTAAGCCAAAAGGCAAAACTAACCACTCAGAAAGTCCATATTTGGTCTTAAAAGCAATTCTCCATTCATCTCCAGAATTCATACGAATCTGATGGTAACCACTTTTAAGATCAATTTTAGAAAAGATTTTAGATCCATATAGTTGATCTAGTATATCATCAAGATGAGGGATAAGATGATAATACTTTACCATCATCTTGTTGATGGCTTTACTATCCACACACATCCTCCATGTTCCATCCTTTTTGGGTACCTATAGGACAAGAAAGAAAATGAGCTTATGCTCTTTCAAAAAAAACCTTTTTTAAGCAATTCTTCAACTTGGGTTTGTAATTCCTTAGTCTCTTCAGGACTACTCCTACAAGCAGGCCTATTAGGTAGTTGAGACCCAGGCACAAAGTCTATTTGGTCCTCAATCCCTCTCAAAAGTGGCAACCCCTTTAGTATCATCAGGAAAAACATCTTCAAAACTCTACAAAAGAGAAGAAATACTATTTGGCAAAGAAGGAGTTAGTTCTTCAAAGTTAATCAACACTTTTTTGTAAGTAAGTAGTACTATGGGCAACCTCGTTTTTCCAGCATTCAAATGCTCTTTGGCTTTTACATAAAGACTATATTTTTCTTTTCCTTAGCCTCTTCCCTCTCACCAAAACTTTTTATTTTTTTACTCAAACCCTCTTTTACCTCTTTACTTATTTTGTCGCGCTCTCTCTCTCTCTCTCTCTCTCTCTCTCTCTCTCTCTCTCTTTTCCGGCTATCTCTCTTTTTATCTCTCTCTTGGCCCTTTTGTTTTCCTTCAAGCTCACTTTTTATCTCTCCTCTTTGCTTTCCCATTGTTTCTTTCAATCGCTTCTGATCTTCAAAAACTTGTGAATGAAATAATGGTGCAAGAGTAAATTTCTTACCATTATGCAGAAGACTGTACCTATTCTTTCTCCCATAATGAGTAGTATCCCTATCATATTGCCAAGGTCGGCCAAGTAAAACATGACGTGCTTGCATTGGAACTACATCACAAAGAATTTCATCTTCATACCTACCAACATTGAATGAAATAAAGCATTGTTTGTTTACTTTTACCTCTCCACTATCATTCAACCATTGGAGCCTATATGGGGTAGAGTGTTTCATGCATGGAAATCCTAGCTTATCTACCAAATATGAACTTACCACATTTGCACAACTTCCCCCATCAATTATCAAAGAATAAGTCCTCCCCTTTATTCCACATCTAGTATGGAACAAATTCTCCCTCTATCCTTCATCACTACCACCAAAATTAATAGTCATAATCTCCTAACACCCCAATTATATCATCATTGGGCAGTTCTAGATCATCTTCCTCATTTACACCTCCTCCCGCTTCTTCTTCCCCCTCACTTTTTTCACTCTCATATTCTTCATTCTCTTAAGTATGATGTTTCTTCTACTTGGACATTCATGAATCTAATGACCCATCCCATGACATTTATGACATTGAATAGAACTAAAAGGTTTAGAAGATCTAGGATTGAAGGTTTTACCTCCCTCATCAACTTTACCTTTACCTCTATCTTTTTGAGGTTTAGAAGGAGCTTTTCCCTCTTGATTTGACCATGACTTCTTAGAGATGGAGTTAGGGTGATTTCTCCATGAGTTAGGTTGCTGCTTTTTCTTGATTTGTTTTTGTTCTTTAACGGACAACTCAACTAACTCATCTAAAGTTAAATACTGTTGTATCTTGACTACATTAGCTATTTCAGAATTTGAACCATTTAAAAATCTAGCCATTGTAGCTTCATTCCTTCATGCAATTAGCTTGGATCATAGCCATATCTATGCTTTAAAGTACTCATCCACCGACATAGAACCTTGCTTCAAGTGTTGAAGGCAAGATTGCAACTCTACTTGTAAATATGATAGCACAAACCTATTCCTCATCACCCTCTTCATCTCTGCCCAGGTAGCAATAGGTGGTAGCTCATCTTGCACTCTATCCCTAGTAAGATTTATCCACCAAGATGCAGTATAATCAGAAAACTCAACAACAAGTTTAACTTTCTTACCCTCAGAGTAGTTATGATAGTCCAAGATGGCTTCAACTCGTCTCTCCCTATCAAGGTACAAGTCTGGGTCCCTTGTCCCCTTGAAAGATGGAGTCTTCATTTTTATACTAGTTATATTATCATCTTCTGCTCTACCTCTTTGTCCCCTCCTATCTCTTCTTTCTAGATTAAGTTTCACCATTAAAATTATCATTATGATATTCAAGATTTACAAAAGGGACATGGGGTACATTTCTTCTAACTTGGGGTATAACATCATTGGTTGTTACAACATTATTCCCCCTCCTAATTGCAGCTATGGTCTCATTCTGCTCGATAATGATATTTCTCACTTCTTGAAATTGAAGGTTCCATCTCTCGAATTGTTGGTGTATAGCTTGAAGGGTGAAGTCATTCCTTCCTTTGATCTCAGCTTCTAAATGAGCCCTTACTTCATCACCACCTGAATTAGACATCTGAAAGAAAAATATCAATCAAACACTTAATATGGCTTTTACCCTCTTTTAAACTCACACACACTTGCCTTTTCCCCCTTAAATAACCTTTGAACAAGAGTAATTTGTAGATTTATAATTAAACTCAAACAAGTATCAAGTTCTTAGTAATAAAGTATAGATTTTTGGGGCACAAAAGAAAGTAAAGAACTAGTCGTAGAACAAGTAGGATTTAGTTGAAACAACCACGAATAAAAAGGAACTTACTTAGCATTATATAAGAATAAGAAAAAGATTTTCGTTCCCTCAAAGATTTAGAATCCCCTCTTCATAATTCCTTTTTATTTGAAACACTAATGGCATGATTTTTAGGGTAAGTAAATGAATTTCTTAGAGAGCAAGTTATCTCCTTTTTTTAAAGCTTTTTCTTTTACTTTTTTGTAACCTTTTTTAATCTCTTTATGTTTAAGAAATCCCAAGATTTACCAAGAATGGAATCTTGATAGAACCACTATGAATGATAGGATTGATGTTAGAAATAACACTAATATGGAGTGAATACTAGATGCGGAAGCAACAACGAAAAAAGAAAGAGAAAAACTAATTAAAGATATCGGAAGTTCAAAGGAAAGATCCAAGAATTTCCAAGAAATTGATATTCTAAGGGTTTGACAAGATCCATGTAACAACATAAAGATTTATGGCAGAAATCTAATGCCTTAAAAAAATGAATCAAAATGTTAAATTCGGATCTTGACCACTTTATGAGTAAACTAAGAAAAATAATTAGTATGTAAACTAATCACCTTCTAAAGAATACCAAAAAAATTCAAAGATATCACAAGAAGAAATTACTTTGTACCTCAAACTATGAACTAGTAAAGGTTTAAAGATAAATTCTCAAAAAACAAGTCACAAAGGTTCAATAGAATTCTCTCAAATATTATTAATATCAATCAAATTGTCCTTAATGAAAGAAAAAACACTCCTATGTATATTATAGGGTCCTTGAATGTTCAAGGCTCCTTAGGTTAGGCCCAACGAGTATCCAAAACCTAGGAAGAAAATTATAAGGTAAATCCTACACCAGAAAGGAAATAAAGTAACCTTAACTAGAAACAGACCTAGTAGTTCTAGGAAAGCATTAAATGGTACTAGGATACCTTAAATAGAACAAAGAAAACATTAATAAACTATATTTAAATAAGGAAATAAGCTAAAACTCAACTAGGAAAAGAATCTTGACAATTTTGGAAAGTTTGACTAGTCTTGTCTCTAAACTTGGGCAGAAAGCAACCTTTATTGTGGTTGATTCTTGGACTCTTCTTGGCCTTATTTGCATGAAGTTTAAACCTAAAATTGTTCCTCTTGGACATGAGCTTGGGCCACCAAATAATTGTAGCATTTGGACAATTCATCCTTCTTGGGCTTTAGCTCTTCTTCCCCATTAAGAAACTTTTGGATCTGCAATTGAAGCCCATTGAGCTTTTCATTAAACTCCTTTGTTTGAGATCTTATTATGGGCCTCCTTCGAGCTTCTAAATCTTCATCCTTTTCCTTCAATAGAGTAAAGCTTTGTATGATACTATCAGTTAGTATGTTTGAATGTAGTAAGTATGCAGGCGTTTAATGCACATGAACTCATTAAACCTGCATTCCAATGTTAGATGGCAAGGCACATATATAGAAAAATCATATAACAAGGGAATGGTATATCAATATGCCATGAGGAGCATGATGCAAGAATTCAAAAATACTTTATATATATATCGAGGATGGGACCATAACCGACATGAGACTAGTGAGCTATGCCTTGGAACCCCATTGTCCCCCCCACAACGGATAAAAGGTGACCTACTTGCCAAAGGTAGATCCTTAACATTCTTTCCCCCTTGGAGCATAAACATAAACCTATATTAGGCACATAATTCAAGGAAAGAAGTATAGACCCTTGGGGCTAGCCCACCCTGCCTCCAATCTATCGGTTCTAGGTCTCTATCCTACTAGAACACATATATATACATGCTTGTAAAAGAGGCATAAGGCTTTTTAATCGTTTACTTGCATAATTGGGCTTAAAGGACAAAGCACATTCTTCATAATCATGCATAATAGGCTAAGAAGCCAAAACAATCTTCATGTAATACTTTTTATGCATATGATTAGCTCCTATGGAACACCTTCTTAAGAGGTGAGTATGGACCCTTGGGGATAGCACACCCTTCCCCAAACCTCTATCGATGCTCCCTTAAATATAGTGGTGTAAACACCCATAATTGCTCCTTAAGCCATAATCTTAGAAATATATGTGATCACATTCTTATCATAACCATAATATTATCAAAATCATATGCATAAACATAATTGGATCCTGGCCTACTTCATAAACTTTATAAAAACCATAGTCATGTATGCATATGCCATGAATGAGAGGAGAATAACATGGGTAATAGAGATTCAAACTTAAACCAATAATACATTATGAAATTCAATTAAATACGTAAGTAAAATTCATATTTAAATCATAATATAGATTACTTGTGCACTAACCAAGCTTAAAAGGGGACATGCACTTTCATAACTTCATAACCTCGATGCATTTCATCATATTAGGGCTTAAATCACTTTAAAATAAACAATAAAACATAGCTCATACATCAATTGAATTTAATAAACAATAATATTGAAAACCCATATCTAAAGTAAGCTAAAATTCATGAAAATCACTTGAAAAGAGTTTGGGTCTTCTTGGTTGAAAGTTACCAAGAATCAAACTCTCATACCTTAGCTAATGAGGAAGATTCAAGAAGAAATTTGGTGAAGAGAGAGACCTTTCTTGATTACCAAGCATAAAACCCACAACAGTTCTTTGAAAGAGACTTAAGAGTGACTTGAGAGAATTACAAATGTGACAAATTAATTTGAATGAGCGGAATAGAGTTTAGGTCATTTGGAGGTCTTATGATAGCAGAGGAAGTCATAAAAGACCCTTAGGAGAAGCCATGATAACCAAAAGAGCATTAATGAAGAAAAAATTCATTTCTTGCCAGGGGTCCCATGATGAGGTGTCACAGTCCGTGCAATGTTTCAGGGACCCTGAAATCCTCCTGTGAGGGTTCATTTAGGGAAAATGTTAGGAAACACTACATAGACAAGCTTTATGAACACGAGTATAACTTCTTGATCCGAACTTCGAATGAGGTGAAACCTGATGCATTGGAAAGATAATTCATAGGGCTTTAATTTGATAGGTGGTAGGCCACCCATTTCATTTTGACCTAAGAGATATACCCCTTTAAATTTGACCCTTCTATTGGTTCTTGTGAAAAACTTAGCCAATGGAATTTCTTTGAACTTGGCTTAATGAAAGAGGCCCATGATGACCTTAACTCACATAAATAAGCTTGCATTAAAGGATTGAAAAGTGAGCTTAGCTTGAGCTTGAAGATTCTATACCTAGAAAAATTCAACGAAAGTACTTAACGGTTGGTCTCACGGTTCGTACCAAGCTATACGGACCGTGTACTCCTCCCTACCACCTCACATAGAAGAATTCTTCAAGTTTTGAGATGGTGATCCAAACTTAGATAATATTTCACTCTAGAGACCATACAAGTTGCTACATGGGCCATACCACTTCATATGGACCATGTATGCCGTGTCACTACACTTGGCCCCAAAATTGTGGGATTTCTAGGCAAGGCCACCACACAACCCACTACACAGTCCGTTAAGTGTCCCATGGACCATGAAGGGTCCAAGTGATGTTCCTTAGTTTAAAACTCCACTTTTAAGGGACAATCCAGCTCTATAGCCAAGGGCCACTTCATGGGGGCTCCACACGGGCCGTGTGACCTCGCACAGATCGTGAGGACTCCATGGAGCATCACTTGGTCCAAACATACAAAGCCAAAATTTCAAGCCCCAATAAGATCGTACAATGTCTGGGTCCTTACACTATGTGCTCAAACTCTTCTGACTCACTTGAGGAATTTCCCCAAATAGTAAGAGCTTTCTTGACAACATAGTCTACTGCAGCCTTCCTACTTTTCTTGTCAGGGACCGGGTCCCTCATGTTATCTTTGTTACCTCTAGGCTTGGCATAGTCGTTGTACACTATTTTGTGCATCGAACAATCTCTGATGAGATATCTTGTTGTAATTACCCAAAAAAAGCCCGAAAATGTACCTCGAAAGTGCCCGAAATTGTAATTTTCATGTATCTAAAAATTCGCGCATGATACCAAAAATCCAACTTCATATTCTTGTTTAGGGGGTCAAATTGAGTGGGAAATGGGTCTTACCCTGATTTTAGAGCAACAGTATCAAAATTCAAAATTTTTAAAAATGCAACTTCCAGTGCTGTTTCTACGATGCTTCCACGACGTGCACTGGTATATTTTTTGCGCAGATTTTTGACTTCGTTCCAAGAATTTTAAGTCTTGGGCCTAAGTGTTCCCAAACGTGAAGATACCTACACTTAGCCATTTTCACCGTTATATCATTCAAAAACATTCCCCATTATTCATTCAAACACTTAGCCAAATATTTTGCTCCCAAACTCAAGACTCAAAACTCTTTCCGGATCTTAGGGATTGCACTCAAGCTTCAAGTCTCCATATACAATCTTCATCAAGTTCATCTCCAAAGCTAAGGTATGTGGGTTTGTTTCATGGGTTCCTTTCACCCATAATACCCAAGCTTCCTTTTACTTAAATTTGCATGATTTAAAGATGATTTACTCATGGGTCTTATTTATTATGAAAAACACTACACACTATGTTGGGGTTTATGAAATTGTGACTGTTTTTCTTTGTGTTGAGCTATGAAACCAAACTCTAATGTAAGCTTTGATGAAAGGTTTTGATATTGCTATGTTTTGAGCTATGAAACCAAACTCTAATGTAAGCTTTGACGAAGGGTTTTGATATATCTTGCTTGAAGGTGTTACCAAATCTATTCATGGTTTTACATTGGATTTCCTAGCATCATAACACACTTGAATTGCATGGTTTTACACTAGCACTACACACCCTCTAAGTGTTTCATAAAATATCTGGTTATGGTTTCTTGATGAATTGAAGGTCCAATGTATGTCTTATAAGTTGAATGACTATATGGTGATGAAATGATGATTAAATGAATGTATGTATATGAGGACTATATGATGATGAGGTGAAAGCATGTATATGATGTTCTTTATATACTGTTGTAATGTGACCATGCCCTGCTCGGGGGTTGCATGCATGGTAACCTTGTCATGGGGTTTGTGCCTTGATAACCTATGGGGGGTTTCTACTACAGCACTGCGGGTGGTAGGGTGCAACTATGCATCAACCTTGTTAGGGGCTTGTACCCATCAACCTATCAGGGGGTTTGTACTCCGACACCACGAGTGGTAGGGTGTGACGATCCACCAACCTATTGACGGGGTTTTTACCTCAATCACCAATGATGGTAGGGTGTGATGATCCATCCATAGTTTAAAACACATATGTTATGTTCTATATAAGCATGTTTACTTTAAGTATCATTCATACATGTCATATTGTTAGTATGCTATTTATTTGCCTATGTTTATGCATTTTGCCTACATTGCCTATCCCTAGTTGCATTGCATCTTACATACAATGCAAACTACAGTCTTATTTAAACATACTAATGCATACTCTATGCCTATATGATGTCACCATGTAGGAACCAGAGCTCTGCTTGATCATCCTTCTCCTCCACGTTGCTAGTTCGATTGTCCTAAAAGTTTGTTGGTGATTCCTCTACTTCGGGATCGTTGCTTAAGAACTATTGTTATGTATTAAGACTACCTTTATTTTGGTTATGTGTTGACAATGAGGGTGAGCCCAGTTGCTTGTCTTGGTCGCCACTCTTATCTATGTAGTAGAGGTGTTGTTGAACATGATATGTATCTATGTTATGAGTCTTAACTCTCTTGTTTCTTGATGTTATGATAGGAAAGTTTATCCTTAGTCCCAATTCCCTTGTTTATGCTTATTTATCATTGCCATTTTAATTGCTTCTATAACCAAGGATGTGTAATGATATGCTATGAGGCTAGTTTGGGGTTACTTCGGGTTCCCCATTGGCCGTTCACATTTACGCCCCAGGCTTAGGTCATGAGAAAGATGGTATCACAGCACTAGGTTGTCAGATCCTCAGAGTCCAACAAACCGTGTTGATTAGATTCCTATTCATTGTTGTGTTGTGCACCACAACTATGAGTAGGAGGCTATGAGATGTTTTAGAAATTGTTTCTCTTCTTCTTGTTCTAAGTCGTGCTATAGAGTTGAAGTAAGGTTTCCTCCCCTAACGCTTGTTCTATTCTATGCTAGATCATGCCTAACACGAGAGAGAGACAAGCCCGCACCCCCAAGGAGCAACCGACCAATGGAGAGCTTAGGGATACTCTCACCTTGTTGCACAAGTGGTGGCTAATCAAGCCAATGAAAGGGCCCAAACCTTTCATGCTCGTACATCGACCTCTCGAGTGAGAGAATTCTTGAGAATTGATCCCCCAGAATACCATGGGTCAAAGTTGAGTGAGGACCCTCAATAATTCATTGATGTGGTTTACAAGATTTTGTCTATTATGGGTGTGAGGCCAGAGGATAAGGCCGAGTTGGCGGCATACCAACTCAAAGGGGTAGCACAAATATGGTATAATCAATGGAAAGAGGAAAAGAGTGTCAACTATGTGGTTCTTTGGGAGGAGGTCAAGGTGGCCTTCCTTAATAGGTTCTTCCCCCTTGAACTTAGGGAAGCTTAGTTGGTGGAATTATGACTTTGAGACAAGGGCCTATGAGTTTGAGGGCGTATGCCCTCAAGTTCAACCAACGTTCAAAATATGCTCCACATTTGGTGGCCTAATCAAGATCTAGGATGAACAAATTTGTGATGGTTGTTTTTGACTTGGTTAGTGAGGAGTGCTGGTCTGCCATGTTAATTAGTGACATGGACTTATCATGTTTGATGACCTACGCCAAGTAAATGGAAGAGGAGAAATTGAGGAAGAGAAGGGGTGATGAGGCTAAGAGGGCCCGTTTCAGGGGTAAGTTCCAAAAGGATAGCCGGATAAACCAAGGCCAATGACTTCCCAAGGACCCAAGGTGTTGGTGTTGTGGTTCCTAATGAGGTGTGTCCTAGGTGTAGTAAGGCTCATAAGGTCCCATGCTTGAGAGATACTAATGCGTTCTTTGGTTGAGCGGAAGTGGGTCACAAAAAGTTGGATTGCCCTCGAAATCGCATCAAGGGCAAATGGTTCATCCACAAGGTGCTAATGCCATCACTTTGGGGAGAGGTGGCCGATAAGATAGTGCCCTAAGGCACAATCAGTTTTATGCTTTTCATGGGAGGCAAGGGGTGGATCCGGTCCCCGATGTTATTACCGGTATGTTGGAAATATTTGACTTTGATGTGTATGCATTGATTTATCTGGGTGCCACTCTTTCTTTTTTTACCCCCGTTGTTTCCAAAACATTCCAAGTTGACCCCGAGTTGCTGCATTAGTCATATGAGGTGTCTACTCCTATTGGTGCATCTATTGTTGCTAGAAAAGTTTATAGAGGTTGTCCTATTTGCATCTTGCATAAAGTATTGCCTTGTGATCTTGTTGATTTAGATATGATTGATTTTGATATTATTCTTGGAATGGATTAATTGAATGCATACTATGCTTCTATGGACTGTAGAACCCGTAGGGTTAAATTCCAATTCCTAAATGAACCCATCCTTGAGTGGGAGAGTAAAGATGTTGTCGTCAAGGGTAGATTCATCTCTTTCATTAAAGCCCATAAGTTGATCTCTAAGGGGTTTCTTTACCATCTTGTGAGGGTTAGAGATGTGGAGTCTAAAGTCCTTCCCACAGACTCAGTTCCGGTTGAAAATGTGTTTCTTGATGTCTTACCAAATGACCTTCCCGATGTTCCTCCCGAAAGGTATATAGACTTTTGCATAGACCTCCTCCCCGATACGCAACCCATTTCTATTCCTCTTTACCGTATGGCCCTGGTGGAGTTAAAGGAGTTAAAGGAGCAATTGAGGGACTTGTCGGAGAAGGGGTTCATTAAGCTTAGCCAATCACCTTGGGGTGCACCGGTGTTATTTTTGAAAAAGAAGGTGGGTCCCTTAGGATGTGTATTGACTATAGAAAACTCATTAGGGTCACCATCAAGAATAGATATCCTCTTCCAAGTATTGATGATTTATTTGACCAATTGCAATGGGCTAGCCATTTCTCTAAGATTGATCTTCGGTCCTAGTATCATCAAGTGAAGGTGAGGGAGTGTGATATTCCCAAGACGGCCTTTCGAATTAGATTTAGTCATTATGAGTTTGTTGTGATGTCTTTTGGATTGACCAATGCACCAACCATCTTTCTGGACCTTATGAATAGGGTCTTCAAACCCTACCTTGGTTCTTTTGTTATGGTATTCGTTGATGATATTTTGATCTATTCTTGTGGTAAGGAGGAGCATAAGGCTCATTTGAGGGTTGTGTTGCATAGATTGAGGGAGGAGAAATTAGATGCTAAATGTGAAAATTGTCAATTTTGGTTGAGGAAGGTTGCCTTCTAAGACATGTGGTGTCGGGGGATGGTATTAAGTTGGATCCTAAGAAGACCGATGTGATTAGAAATTGGCTTAAACCACTGACCCCGTCGGACATTTGGAGCTTCTTGGGCTTAGTGGGCTATTATCGGAGGTTTGTGAATAGGTTCTCTTCTATTGCTTCCCGTATGACAAAATTGACTTAAAAGAAGGCTAAGTTTGTGTGGACTGATAAATGTGAGAGGAGCTTCCAAACCTTGAAAGAAAGGGTTGTGTCCGCTTCTATATTGTCACTACTGGATTGGCTTGATGGATTTATGGTGTATTTTGATACTTCTAGAGTTGGTTTGGGTTGTGTTCGAATTCAAACTGATAAAGTGATAGACTATGCTTCTAGGCAACTCAAAGTTCATGAAAAGAACTACCCTACTCATGATTTGAATTGGCTGTCGTAGTATTTGCTTGGAATATTTGGCGATATTATTTGTATGGGGGTGTATGTTGATGTGTTAACTAATCATAAGAGTCTCCAATTTGTCTTCACTCAAAAAGATCTCAACTTGAGGAAAAGAAGGTGGCTAGAACTTCTTAAAGATTATGATATAAGTGTGGATTATCATCTGGGTAAGGAAAATGTGGTGGAAGATGACTTAAGCAGGGTGACCATAGGTAGCGTAGCTCATGTTAATGGTGGTGAGAAGGAGATAGCTAGGGAAGTACATCTGTTGGCTAGATTAGGGGTTAGATTGGAGGAGGTTGATAGTGATGATGTTGTTGTTGTGGATGGTTCTAGGTCTTCTTTGGTTGATGAGGTGATTGCAAAACAAGATCTTCATCCCTCTTTGTTAGAATTGAAAGCCTTGGTGAAAGAGGGCAAGGTGGAGGTTTTCTCCTAAGGGGGAGATGGTGCCCTTAGGTACCAAGGTAGGTTGTGTGTACCGTGTTTTGATAGTTTGATAGAAAAGATCCTTGATGAGGCTCATAATGCTTCTTATTCTATCCACCCCGGTTCCACCAAAATGTATAGAGACTTGAGAGAGGTGTATTAGTGGGGAGGCATTAAAAGGGACATTCCCAAATTCTTTTCCAATTGTCATAGTTGTTAGCAAGTCAAAGCCGAGCATCAAAGGCTGGGTGGCCTAACCCAAGACCTAGAGATTCCTACTTGGAAGTGGGAGGTGATTAATATGGATTTTGTGGTTGTGATGGCCCAAGACTAGAAAAGGTTTTGATTCCATTTGGGTTGTGGTTGATAGGTTGAGAAAATCGGTTCATTTCCTACCAATTAAGACTAAAGATAGGGCTGAAGATCATACAAAGTTATACATCCTTTGTCCATCATATCGGATCGTGGTGCTCAATTTACCTCACATTTTCGGAGGTCTTTCCAAAGAGGTCTTGGTACTAGAGTTAAGCTTTCTACGACCTTCCACCCTCAAACTGATGGCCCAGCCAAAAAGACCCTCCAAAACCTTGAGGATATGCTTAGAGCATGTGTGTTGGAGCTTAAAGGTAGTTGGGACGATCATCTTCCGTTGATTGAGTTTGCCTAACACACTAGCTATCATTCTAGCATCGGTATGACTCCTTTTGAGGCTCTTTATGGTAGTTGTTGTAGATCACTGGTGGGGTGGTTTGAGGTTGGTGAGGTGGCCTTGTGAGGACCAGATCTGGTTATGGAAGCTCTTAAGAAGGTTGAGATGGTTAGAGAAAGGTTGAAGGCGGCCTAAATTTGTCAAAAGTCTTATGCCGATGTAAAGAGAAGGGAGCTTGAATTCAAGGTTGATGCTTAGGTCTATTTGAAGGTGTTGCACATGAAGGGTGTGTTTTGTTTTGGTAAGAAGGAAAAGTTGAGCCTAAGATATGTGGGTCCTTATAGGGTGATGAGAAGGGTTGGCAAGGTAGCTTATGAGTTGGAATTGGTTAGGTAAATGGATTTGGTTTATCCGGTGTTTCATGTGTGTATGTTAAGGAAATGTGTGGGTGATTTGAATGCTATTGTGCCTCTTAATTTCACAGGTGTCGTTGAAGACAATTTGACATACGAAAAGGTTTCGGTTTAGATTTTTGATAGGCAAGTGAAAAGGTTGAGAAACAAAGAGGTGGCTTTCGTTAAGGTTCTTTGGAGAAATGAACAAGTGGAAAGTGCTACTTGGGAGGCCGAGGTGAACATACAAAAGCGATATCGTTATCTTTTCCACTCCACTCAAGCTTAAGGTATTGATCTAAGTCATATATATGATCTCAAGACTTAAGTTCTGCCCTCATGTCATTGCATATGTTCATGTTTAAATTAATAACTTCATGATGATTTTACACTTATGATGAGATTTTTGAAATGATGTTTAAGTGCATTATCGTATCTCTATGTGGGGTAGAATCATCATGTTTGTGTCTCTCATATACGTCTCTTTGACATTTGAGGACGAATGTTCCCCAGGGGGAGATATTGTAACAACCCCAAAAGTGCCCGAAAATGTGCCTCAGAAGTGCCTGGAATCGTAATTTTCATATATCTACAAGTCCGTGTGTGACATCGAAAATCCGACTTCATATTCTTGTTCATGGGGTCAAATTGAGTGGGAGATGGGTCTAACCCCAAATTTTAGAGCAATTGTATCAAAATTCAAATTTCCCAAAAATGCATTTTCTAGTGTTGTTTCCACGCCGCTTTCGCAATGCGCACTGGTATATTTTTTGTGTAGATTTTTGACTTTGGTCCAAGACTTTTAAGTCTTGGGCCTAAGTGTTCCCAAACGTGAAAATACCTATACTTAGCCATTTTCACCCTCACATCATTCAAAAACATTCCCCAGTACTCATTCAAAGAATTAGGGAAATATTTTTCTCCCAACTCAAGACTCAAAACTCTTTCTGGATCTTGGGATTGCACTCAAGCTTCAAGTCTCCATCTTCAATCTTCATCAAGTTCATCTCTAAAGCTAAGCTATGTGGGCTTCTTTCATGGGTTTCATTCACCCATGATACCCAAGCTTCTTTTTACTTAAATTTTCATGATTCAAAGATGATTTACTCATGGATCTTATTTATTATAAAAATCACTGCACACTATGTTGAGTTTATGAAATTGTGACTGTTTTGCTATGTTTTGAGCTATGAAACCAAGCTCTAATGTATGATTTAATGAAGGATTTTGATGTATCTTGTTTCAGGGTGTTACCAAGTACATATTGATGGTTTTACATTGGATTCACTAGCATGATAACACTCTTGAATTGCATGGTTTTACACTAGCAAGTGTTTCATAAAATGTCCGATTATGGTTTCTTGAGGAATTGAAGGTCCAATGCATGTCTTATGAGTTGAATGACTATGTAATGATGATAGGATGATGAAATGAATGTATGTATATGAGGATTATATGATGATGAAGTGAATGTATGCATATGGTATTCTCAATATAATGTTGGAATGTGACCATGACCTACTTGGGGGTTTCAAGCCGGTTAACCTTGTCAAGGGGTTTGTACCTTGATAATCTATGGGAGGGTTTGTACTTTGGCACCACGGGTGGTAGGGTGACGCTATCCATGATCCTTTATAGGGGTTTGTATCCATCAACCTAACCGGCGGTTTCTACTCCGGCACTATACGCAGTAGGGTGTGACGCTCCACCAACCTATTTATGGGGTTTGTACCTCAATCACCAAGGGTGGTAGGGTGTGCTGATCCACCAACAGTCTAATGGTCTTTTCTTACACATATGTTATATCCTATATAAGCATGTTTCGTTTCAAGTATCGTTCATACATGTCATATTGTTAGTAAGCTATTCATTGCCTATGATTATGCATTTTGCCTACATTGCCTATATCTTGTTGCATTACATCCTAAATACTTACTACATTCAAACATACTAATGCATACTATATATATATGATGTCACCATGTAGGATCCAGAGGACCGCTTGGTTATCCTCCTCCTCTACGTGGCTAGTTTTATTTACCTACAAGCTTGTTGGTGAGTCCTACACTTCGGGGATGTTGCTTATAAACTATTTCTATGTATTAAGACTACCTTTGTTTTGGGTATGTATTGACTATGAGCGTGAGCCGGATTTCTTGTCTTGGGCATCTATGTAGTAGAGGTGTTATTGAACATGATATGTATCTATGTTATGAGTCTTACCTCTCTTGTATCTTGATGTTATGATATGAAAGTTTATCCTTAATCCCAATTCCCTTTTTTATGCTTATTTATCATTGCCATTTTAATTACTTCTGCGACTAAGGATGTGTAATGATATGCTATGAGTCTAGTTTGGAGTTCCTTCGTGTTCCCCATTTGTCAGTCACGTTTAGGCCCTAGGCTTGGGTCATGAGAAAGATGGTATTAGAGCACTAGGTTGTCAGATCCTTAGAGTCCAACAAACCACATTGATTAGAGTCCTATTCATGGTTGTGTTGTGCACCACAACTATGAGTAGGAGGCTATGAGATGTTTTAGAAATTGTTTCTATTCTTCATGTTCTAAGTCATGCTAAAGAGTTGAAGTAAGGTTTCCTCCCCTAATGCTTGTTCTTTGCTATGCTGGATCATGCTTAACATAAGAGGGAGACGAGCCCGCACACCTGAGGAGCAACCGACCAATGGAGAGCTTAGGGATGCTCTTACCTTTCTTGCACAAATGGTGGCTAATTAAGCCAATCTAGGGGCCCAAGCCCCTTATGCTACTACACTGGCCTCTCGGGTGAGAGACTTCATGAGAATGATTCCCCTTGAATTGCATTGGTCAAAAGTGAGTGAGGACCCTCAAGAATTCATTGATGAGGTTTACAAGATTTTGTCTATTATAGGTGTGATGCCTGAGGATAAGGTGGAGTTTGAGGCTTACCAACTCAAAAGGGTAGGACAAATATGGTACAACCAATGAAAAGAGGAAAAGGGAGTCAACTATGTGGTGCTTTGGGAGGAGTTCAAGGTGGCCTTCCTTAATCAGTTCTTCCTCTTTGAACTTAGGGAAGCTAAGTTGGTGGAATTTATGAATTTCAGATAAGGGTCCATGAGTGTGAGAAAGTATGCCGTCAAGTTCAACCAATTTTCGAAATGTGCTCCACATTTGGTGGCTGACTCAAGATCTAGGATGAACAAATTTGTGATGGGAGTGTCCGACTTTGTTAGTGAGGAGTGCTAGTCCACCATGTTGATAAGCGACATGGACTTGTCACATTGACTAACCTATGCCGAGCAAATGAAAGAGGAGAAATTGAGGAAGAGAAGGGGTCATGAGGCTAAGAGGGCCCGTTTAGGGGGTAAGTTCCAAAAGGGTGGCCGGATACACTAAGGCCAAAGGTTCTCTCATGCTTCTAATAGGGGATTTGCCAATGACTTCCCGAGGACCCAAGGAGTTGGTGTTGTGGTTCCTCTTGAGGTGAGTCCTAGGTGTGGTAAGGGTCATAAGGGCCCATGCTTGTGAGATACTAATGCATACTTTGGTTGAGGGCAAGTGCATCATAAAAAGGTGGATTTCCCTCGAAATCGCATCAAGGGCAAATGGTTCATCCATAAGGTGCTAATGTGGTCTCGTTGGGGAGAGGTGGCCGACAAGATGGTGCCCTAAGGTACAATCAGTTTTATGCTTTGCATGGAAGGCAAGGGGTGGATTAGGTCCCCGATGTCATTACTAGTATGTTGAAAATCTTCGACTTTGATGTGTATGCTTGATGTATCCTAGTGCCACTGTTTCTCTTATTAACCCCTTTGTTGCCAAAAAGTTCCATGTTGACCCCGAGTTGTTGCATGAGTCATATGAGGTGTGTACTCTTATTGGTGCATCTATTATTGCTAGAGAAGTTTATAGAAGTTGTCCTATTTGCATCTTGCATAAAATATTGCCTTGTGATCTTGTTGAGTTAGACATGGTTGATTTTGATATTATTCTTAGATGGATTGGTTGCATGCATACTATGCTTCTATTGACTGTAGAACCCGTAGGGTCGAATTCCAATTCCCAAATGAACTAGTTCTTGAGTGGGAGAGTCAAGATGTGGTGGTCAAAGGTAGATTCATCTTTCATTAAAACCTGTAAGTTGATCTCTAAGTGGTCTCTTTACCATCTTTTGAGGGTTAGGGATGTGGAGTTTAAAGTCCTTCCCATAGAGTCAGTTCCAGTTGTAAATGTGTTTCTTGATGTCTTACCAAATGACCTTCCCGGTGTTCCTCCGGAAAGGGAAATAGACTTTGGCATAGACGTCCTCCCCGACACTCAACCCATTTCTATTCCCCCTTACCGTATGGCCTAGGCGGAGTTGAAGGAGTTGAAGGAGCAATTGAGAGACATATTGGAGAAGGGATTCATTAGGACTAGTCAATCACCTTGGGGTGCACCGGTGTTGCTTGTGAAAACAAAGGATGGGTCCCTTAGGATGTGTATTGACTATCGGCGACTCAATAGGTTCACCATCAAGAATAGATATCCTCTTTCGAGAATGATAATTTATTTGACCAATTGCAAAGGGCTAGCCATTCTCTAAGATTGATCTTCGGTCCGGGTATCATCAAGTGAAGGTGAGGGAGTATGATATTCCCAAGACTCCCTTCCGGACTAGATATGGGCATTATGAGTTTGTTATAATGTCTTTTGGGTTGACAATGCACCGACCATCTTTATGGACCTTATGAATAGGGTCTTCAAACCCTACCTTGATTCTTTTATTGTGGTATTCATTGATGATATTTTGATCTATTCTCGTGGTGAAGAGGAGCATAGGGCTCATTTGAAGGTTGTGTTGCAATGATTGAGGGAGGGGAAATTGTATGCTAAATATGAAAAGTGTGAATTTTGGTTGAGGGAGGTTTCCTTCCTAAGACATGTGGTGTCGGGGGATAGCATTAAGGTGGATCTTAAGAAGACCGATGTGATTAGAAATTGACCTAGACCATTGACCCTGTTGGACATTAGGAGATTCTTGGGCTTAACGGGCTATTATCGGAGGTTTGTGAATTGGTCCTCTTCTATTGCTTTCCCTATGACAAAATTCACTCAAAAGAAGACTAAATTTGTGTGGACCGATAAATGTGAGAGGAACATCCAAACCTTGAAAGATAATCTTGTGTCTGCTCCTATATTGTCACTACCAGATGGGGTTGAGGGATTTGTGATGTATTGTGATGCTTCTAGAGTTGATTTGGGTTGTTTGCTAATGCAAAATTGTAAGGTGATAGCCTATGCTTCTGGGCAACTCAAAGTGCATGAAAAGAACTACCCTACTCACGATCTTGAATTGGCTGCCATAGTAATAGCTTTGAAATTTGATGACATTATTTGTATTGGGTGCATGTTGATGTGTTCACCGATCATAAGAGCTTCCAATTTATGTTCACTCAAAAAGATCTCAACTTGAGGCAAAGAAGGTAGCTAGAACTTCTTAAAGATTACGATAAGCGTTATCATCCGGGTAAAGCAAATGTGGTGGCGGACGCCTTGAGTAGGGTGTCCATGGGTAGCCTAGCTCATGTTGCTAGTGGTGAAAAAGAGATGGATAAGGAAGTGCATCGGTTGGCTAGATTGGGGGTTAGATTGGAGGAGGTTGATAGTGATGATGTTGTTGTTGTAGATGGTTCTAGGTCCTCTTTGGTTGATAATATAATGGCAAAATAAGATCTTGATCCCTCCTTTTTAAAATTGAAAGCCTTGGTGAAAGAGGGTAAGGTGGAGGTTTTCTCCTAAGGGGGAGATGGTCCCCTTAGATACCAAGGTAGGTTGTGTGTACTGTGCGTTGATGGCTTGATAGAAAAGATCCTTGATGAGTCCCATAACTCTTTTTATTCTATCCACCCCAGTTCCACCAAAATGTATGGAGACTTGAGAGAGGTGTATTGGTGGGGAGGCATGAAAAGTTACATTGTCAAATTCGTTTCTGGTTGTCATAGTTGTCAACAAGTCAAAGCCGAGCATCAAAGGTCGGGTGGCCTAACCCAAGACATAGTGATTCCTACTTGGAAGTGGGAGGTGATTAAAAAGAATTTTGTTGTTGGGTTGCCCTAGACTAGAAAATGTTTTGATTCCACTTGGGTTGTGGTTAGTAAGTTGACAAAATTGGCTCATTTCCTATAGGTTAAGACCACATATGAGGCTGAAGATTATGCAAGATTATACTAATAATGTTCACGCTCCAATATGAAAGCGGTAGCTGCTAGCAATGAACCTAACCGTAGGTTAGAGTCGAATCAATAGGGAATACAACGGGTGACCACAAGAATTCACTATCAATCATTTCGAGTATCCATAAGTAAAATCTCTAAATGGGGGGTGGGGGTTGTTATTCAAGAACACAAACAAAAATAAATACTATACTATGATGTGAGAAAACACTCAATTTTTAGGACAACTTGGAATTGTGTTCCCCATGGTTGGTTGACTCATTATCCTAGACAACATAGCTACAATTGGAAATTTGCATGCAGGAAGGTAACTTAGGTTCTTCCAGTCCTCTTGTGAAGGTGAAAGTCGAATTTCACGGTGGCGCTTGGTCGGCAACCATGGTGTGCCAACTAACCGTTACCTATTGTCCCAGTCAACCTCCAAGGGTCAGGTTTGGTTGATTAGACGAGAACACATCAATCAAATCGTGTCATCTACTTCCGTTTACCTATTCGTCACTATCTTGGTCGGGATCATGATAGTAGGCGGGTTTCGGTGTTAGCCACCACCATACATCAATCATAATAAAGAGAAATATACAATACATGCAAAATCCAAATCGTAGAAATGCAATAAACCTAGGTCATCTCAAGTCAACCACCCAAGGTTTCCACAACCCAAGTTGTGGGTGCTTAGCTACTTATGGCTAAAGCAAAACCAACAAAAATGCAAAGACAAGACATAGTTGAGAGTTTTACCTAAAGCAATGAAGAATGATAGCGCCACAAGTTGAAAATCACAAGCTTGATATACTGAGAATGAATATAATATGGGATTTGTACTCTGCAAAAGTGAGTTTTCCAAGAGAAAATGAAAATCTGTTCTAGAACCCTAAAATATTCTTGAGAGAATATTCAAAGGTGAAGTTCAATGTTTACAATCTGGGATCTCCCCAAAATAAAACCCTAACTTAAAGTATTTATAGTGTTTACAAATCAACCCTAAACACTACACAGAAAAGACAGGTAGCAGCTGGTATGTCTTGTAGGTCTGACACATAGGATGACCTACGAGTTGTAATCAGGGTCTCATATTAGTTGTTTGGCATTTTGGACTCAACTGGTACAACCCACTGGTACGAGTCGTTGCTTGGCCTACGACTCATGCTTCTTTCATAGTCTAGGCCTCTAGTTTTGGTCCAAAGTCTTGGCTCTCTGTTTCCTACTACGATTCCACCTATACGAGTCGTATTAAGACCTATGACTCATAGGGTGGCTCATAAGACTGACCTCCACTTAGCAGATTTTTGATTTTTGCTCTCTGTTTCTTTCTACGAGATCACCATACTACTCGTAGCTTGGGCTAAAACTCGTAGGGGAGCTCGTATGTCCTGTGCTTCAGCAAAATCTACAACATTTCTCCAAAATCATGCCAACTTACCTTTTCTACAATACCAACACAAAAACACATAAAAACCATAAAAAGTCGCATTAAGAACTCACAAAATTCCTTGTTAAGCCTCAAATGTGCTATATTTTGACAACACATCAACACCCTTAACTTAGAACTATTGCTTGTCCTCAAGCAACGACTCAATCTAAGTAGATAATGAGAAACACATAGCAGTTATACTACTGACATACATATTATTTAGTCTAGTTCAGGTACCCAACTTTCATTTTCAAAACAAGATTGCAAGGCTACTGAGCAAAACAAAACACAAAGATGCATCTGGCAACCCAACTATGATAAGCTAAGGAGCATTAACCATCCACAATCACTAGTATAGTCATATGCTAATCAAGTGGTACAAATGCCCTCACAGAAATGAAGTCCCTCTTACTCACTCAAAAAGCATTTAGAATTCAAGGACTGTGCAAGCATTCTCACTCTCACAATTGAAATTCATGCAAAATGACTAACACCATAGGCTTGCCTCTATACTCAACTTCTGATTTAGTGATGAAGTGGATTTGGATCACTTTAGGACTTAATGGCTTGTAACATAAGTTCAGCGGCTTTGGTATGACATTTTAGGAAAGTAGTGATTAAAAGCTATCCTTGAACCATGGTTACCAATAGTTTTACCTTCATAACCCATCCATTTCCACTAAATCCACCATTATTCCCCCATTTCAAGATTTTCTCGGGTTCTTTCTTTCTCTTTTCAAGCTGTGCCTTAATTTCAAACTCATTTTTGCTAATCTCTTCAACTCAAGACACTTTTCTTTTCTTTTTCTTCACCCAGCTCATGATTATTCATTTCTTTCTTTATTTTCCAACCAACCACCTTATTTTAATTACTTTACCATAATAAAGGCCACCCTCAACTTAGGCTTTTAGCCTGAGGTGAAGTACAAAATATCTATTCCCCAAACCAGGGCCAAAATTTGTAGCCACCCTCAACTTAGACTTTTAGCCTCAATCAAGGTTCACATGTTCAAGGTATTTCATCAAACAAGGTTAAGCTAGCAAGGTGTGAAGAAAAAATATGTACATGAGAAGCTCAAAAATTTGGAACAAGGGATTCACTAGCTCATTTGGTAGGTCATTTAGGCAAGATTGGCTCACTATCAGAACAAAGGTCTAAGATCCCATCCAAATCAACCACATAAAAAAAAACTAATAATACTAAGGCAAGTTCTAAGTCCATACACGATGCATGAATGCGTCAAAATAAGCTCACAACACAAATGACATTTCACACATACAACCAAGTATAGACTCACAGGTCATGCTTCCAGCCTCAGCTTACCTTCACATTATCAGAACAAACATTGACAGATACTCGAAGTGCATGAATGCATCAACAAACACAATATCAAAAATTTTGAGGGTACCTAATTTTTTCAAATCATTCAAAAAGCATTTAAAGTGTCACGCTCCAAGTCCCGTTAGGGCGGACCGGCACCCGTTGCCGATAAGACTCGGGAGAACCAACCTATATCTATGCACTTTCTATTCATTTTATAACAGATTTCTATAATTTAACATGCCTTTATGCAAGTAAACAGTGACACAACCAAAAGAATGCTTGTGATTAGGTCGTTGGGGCCACGGTGTCGAAAGTACGAGATTTGACCACACTTTAATTTACATAGTCTACAAAGCCTCTAGATAAGAGAAAGTACCGAATAAGGGTATGGACAGACCCCGCCTCAATTAACAGTACAATACAAGCATATAAGCTTTAGACACACACAAAGCTCCGGAACAACCTGGAGCTTGGTAACAACAGCTGGATGTCCTGGATTCTACTTAGGAGATCTACGAGCACCTGTACTTGCAGCATGAAATGCAGGTCCCCCATAAGAGACATCAGTACGGGATAATGTACTGAGTATGTAAGGCATGAAATACTGTATATGAAGTAACAACTTCAAATGAAACTATGTACTGGTGTGGAATAAGAGACCATCTTTGGATATACTTTGGGATCATGTACTTTATGTTCTTTAAATTAGTTTACCTTTACTGTATAATCTGTGCACATCATGTATAGTAAATGACCAACTGATCAGTGGTAAACTATATTAGGATCTTCCCTGGCTAGGTTCTTCCTTAACCCCTCAGGCTACCACCCGTGATAGGATCATCCCTGGCTAGGTGATGCTTCCACCCCTCGGGCTACCATCCATAAAAAACTATATACTTTATCTTCCAATTACTTTGGAAACGATTCTTTTGGTGGTCAAAATATTGGAGCTTTAGGGCTGTATATAAAGAACACATGACATATATATAATCATACAAGACAATATAACAATGAGGAGAGCATGTTACATACATAATGAAAAGCGTATGAGGTGAAACAACTCGTGAACTTTATTTAGCAACAAGAACTCATGTAACTTGGTATTTATGTGTATATGCTGATTTGAAAGTTGTTATGTACAGGAGCATATGAACATGTAAAAAGAATGGATACATGGTTAATAGTTGTGTCAGAGTTGGCAACTAGCTTTATCTACCAAGGAGGACTCTATATTTCATGCCAAATGATACGAAATCAAGTAGTCTTACATACCTCATTGTATGACTTCATTACTACCTTGGGGCAACTGCTTTTCCCTCAAATACTTATCTATTTATCTTCAAAGTTGAGATCATCCTTAAGAACCCTAAAAGATCCTTTTGACTGCTGCTTAAGGTCAAGAAACGTTGAGAGAAAACTTAGATAGTAAAGTTGATTTTGTTTTGCTGCAAGTGGAAAATGATTGTGGGAGCTCTTTTGACCACTTTTTACATAGCTACTTGGACGAACTTCTTTTGACCTTTTCACCAACTATTACCACATATATTTTATTTGATAATGCTGCATCTTGTCCCCCAAAATTGGGCCTAATTGGGTTACAAATTTGATGGGCCTTTTGCTGCCCATTCTTCTCATTTTCCTTTAGTTACTTTGGGCCAAAATTACCAATGAATTGGGATGGGCTTGGTCCCATTTTTCTATGCTTCCCAACTGAA
>JAPFFP010049564.1:0-31535 GCA_026153255.1 Solanum medicagineum
CAAGCCCACCTAACAACTCCACCAATAATCAAAATGCTCATTCCTAGTTCAAAAGGGCACTTAGGGATATCACCTACACTCCTCCACACTTGAGAAAAAAAACCCGAACCTCAAATCAACCTTAGAGAAGTGACTAACCCATTGTAGTTGAGCAAATAGATCAACCATCCTTAACCATCATATTACAACCTTACAGGTCCTACACTCATCGAAAGCATGCTATGCAAATAGCCAAACCATCTCAAGACCTACAATACATCAAGCTAAGTTCAACCAAGATCACAATACAAGACTTCTATCCAATAAGAACATAGGGCAACCCTTATAGACCCCTTCTAGCCACTATAGACTCACGCAACCATCTAGGACACACATATGAATCCTATTAGATCAAAGGAATAAGAAAGAAAATAGTAACTCTCGGACCTATCAAATCATCCTACTCAAAACATCGGTCATAACATTGACCTTATATAATCTCAACTAAGTCAAAAGAGGGACAATAGAAGATAACCTATTCACAACCTCCGATAATAGCCGCTAAGACCAAGAAGCTCCTAATATCTGATGGGTTCAAAGGTCTAGGCCAATCTCTAATCACCTTCTTCTTACTAGGATCCACCTTAATACCATCACCCAGCACCACACTACCTAGAAAGGAAACCTCTTACAACAAAAATCCCCATTTCTCTAATTTAGCATCCAACCTTCTTTAAATTTTGTAGTACTACTCTCAAAAGACTCACATGTACTACCTCATTAGGGAACACAAACCATCATATCATCACCAAAACCACCATAAGCCTATTAGAGTAGGGACTAAAGATCTTACCAAAAGACACTACCCCAAATTCAAAATATCGGAAAGGAGATTCAAAGCCTCACCTACTTCCAATAACAATTCTATACACAAAACAACTTAGGTTCAACACCTCCAATTCTCAAGATGATAAATGCAACCCCTTAGAGACCAATTGTACCTTAAGACATAAAATGGACCTACCTCCTTATCTACCATTTGACAAACTCCAACTCAAGGATGAGCTCATTAGGGATTTTGTATCTAACTTTACGGGTTCCACCACCCATGAAGACACAACATGCATGCAACCATTCCATCCCTTTAATGACATCAAAATCCACCATACCAGTTCCAACAAGTCACAAAGCAAGACCTAATGCAATAAAAACCCGAATCAACACCTTTGAACATCCTAGTAACCATATACCTAACAAAGACATAAACACCAAAGGTTCACATCACAACTCGGGACACACAAGAAGCCTACTAGCAACCAAAAGTAATAATTAAAGAAATAGTGAAACTCAGATCCATCAACATCAAAACCTTCAACTTACCTTCCATTACCTTTTTGAAGCAGCAGGATCAACTAGAAGAGCAAAGAACATTCATTAGATGGGGAGACCCTATCTCACTTCTAAAGCACGACAAAAACCATGAACAAGGGAATCATTTCCTAAAATGTCTCATAGCCTCCTACTCATAGTTGTGGTGCACAACAAAATCATTAACAAGACTCTAATCGGTACGGTGTGCTGGACTCCGAAGATTTATCAACCTAGCTCTCATACCATCTTTGTCACGACCCAAGCCTAGGGCCTAAAAATGACCGGCGAATGGGGAACCCGAAGGGACCCCAAACAAGCCTCATAGCATATCATTACACCTCCTTGGTCCTGAAAGCAATGTAAAACAATGTAGGAAATATAAATAAGGGGAATTGGGACTAAGAGAGAGAGAGATTTATACTTAAATAGCTTGAATATCATAAGTGAGTCAAAGCTCAAGCATAATACATAACATGTCCAACAATGCCTCTACTACATAGATAAGAACAGGGGCCAAGATAAGCAATCGGGATCACCCTCATAGTTAATGCACACATAAAAGAAAGATAGTCTTACAACATAGTATAAGAGAATAGTCATTCTCCCCGGAATTGAGGAATCACCAAAGGCTAACTTGAACAATCCGTCCAGCCACAAGAAGAATCAATAGGAGCTCTGATTCCTACATGCTAACATTATGTAGGCATGGAGAATACGTTAGTACATTGAATGTACTAAGTATGTGAGATGCAATGCAACAATAGATAAGCTTCATAATAAAAATGAATACAATAGGCATAATATAGCAAAATGGCATTTGTGATAAATGCACAAGTAAAACATGCTTAGATAACTCATGCTTATATAGGATATCATATGTGAAGAATAGACCAAGTTAGATTTCCAAGGTATAAACCGCTTGAGGTTAGTGATGATGCTGCCCCATCACTTAGGTGGTGAAATACTAACCCTTCACTCGGTTGGTGATAATGCCGCCGCATCACCTAGGTGGAGAAGTACTTACCCTTCACTCGGTTGGTGATAATGCCGCCGCATCACCTAGGTGGAAAAGTACTTACCCTTCCCTCAGTTGGTCATAATGCCGCCTCATCACCCAGGTGGAGAAGTACTAACCATTCCCTTGGTTGATGAGTACTAACCTCATCTCAATTAGTGATGATGCCGCCCCATCACTAGGTGGAGAAGTACTAACTCTTCCCTTCATTAATGAGTACTAGCCCCCATCTCGGTTAGTGATGATGCCGCCCCAACACTAGGTGGAGAAGTACTAACCCTTCCTAGGTTTTAGACCCCCTGGATTGGGAATGGTCTAATGCAACACTTTATATAGAATTCACCATGAATATAATCTTATTTAATCATCATAACACCAATCATATTATATCTCATGCTTTTGACCTTCAACTCCTCAAGAAACCACATCCGGACATTTTATAAAAGACCTTGGGGGTGTCTAATGGAGGTTAAAGACCATGCAACTTAGAGAAGAAATCATACAAGAAAAGCATTGTAAAACCCAGAATCAAAACCTTGTAACACCCCCAAGACATTCACACCAAAACCCCTCATGAAATATAACAATAGATCCAAAATCTAGAGCTCAACCAATCTAAAAGAACCATAGTTTCAAGAACATAAATCACTGTGCAGGAAATTTTTCAATATACAAGAGCCACATGTAAAATCCACTTTAAATCATGCAATTTTAGTGAAAAGATTTTTTAGGCACGATGGGTGGAAGGACCCAATAGTTCAACACCACATACCTTGACTTTGGAGAGTTTCTTGAAGAAGATTAGAAATAGAGGCTTGAAGCTTGAAAGAAATCCTTAGATCCAAATGAGTTTTAGGACTCCTAAATTTTGAGGAGGACATGGGGGTTGACTTGGTTACCTTGAATTTCAACAAGACTTCTTGAAAACCTTGAGGATGGATGGAGAATTTGATTAAGATTATAGAGGATTTTGAGAGGTTTTTCGTTAGTTTTTACGACTCAAGATGGTTAAACAATGAGGGATTTTTGTGTATATAGGTATAGGGTTATTAACCAATTGCCCGGGAGTGAAACAGAGCAAACTTCAGAACTTTTTAAACTGGTCCGCGTCATGTTCATGTCGCGAAGAGCTACTGTTTTTGTAAAGTTGTACCAAGAACTATTTTTGTTGGCACGACGAAATTATACCTTGTAGGTACTCATTTTCCCAAACAATATTTCCCTCTGAACAAGAATATACAGTTGGATTTGCGAAATTTTGCACGAATTTTCAGATATTAAAAAAAATACATCATAAGGTCTTTCCGAGCTACATGGAGGGGTGTTTAAATATCTCCTATTAAGATATAAGGGAATTACGATTATGGGGGCATTCTAGGAAAGTGTGGGGTGTTACATGACTAACCAAGTGAGTAATATATCCCTTGATCCCAATGTTTGATCATTGTGCATGTACCCTTTTCTTTGTAAAAACCTGAGTAACCTAGCCTTGTTTAATGTAAAATCCTAAAATTGGCCCAGGTCCTTCCTTGAATTTTGTGCACCTTTATTGAGAAAAAAATTTTAAGTTTAGTGTGGCTACCAAAAGTGGCTTTGGTTCATAGGTTGGATATTATGCATCTCAACTCAGGCGAAAAGCCTAAGTTAAGGGTGACTGGTGTAAGGGTAGTCACATAAAATGAGGTGGAATCTTGTGATACATGGAAAAAGGGTAAAAATATGTTGAATTGATGCCTTAACAATGAGCTAGAAAGAAGAAACTGTGAAAATAGAAGGTAATGAGCTAAAAATGAGAGTAAGACACCCAAAAAAGCTTGAAATTGGAGAAGGGGAGGATGATTTAAAAAATGACTTTTGGTAAGGTAAAAGTGTAGAATAACACAATGCTAAGGAGGTCCATTAGTCTTTATGTTCCCAAATCATCATACCAAAGCTCTTTGAGGCTACGTTAGAAGCCAAGAAAGTCCTATAGTGATCCTAGTCCAAGTAGCCAAACTTTATAGTTATGAGTATAGGAGAAAGCATATGGTATTAAGCATGGTATTTGAATATCTATTGTGAGAGTGAGTGGCTTTGTTTAGTCCCAAGCATTGAATCTGAAAATACTATCGTGAGTGGGATATGGGACTTCTTTTTTGTGAGGGCACTTGCATTGCACTTTTGATTTTAGACTAATTTAGTAATTTTTGCTTATTTGTGGTTACCTTGCTTGTCATAGTTGTGTTGTCACGTGTATTGATCTATATTGGTTTGTTTGATAGCTATCTGATATGCATTGAAGAGTAGTGTGGGTATCTTGCTTGATTTGGGAATAATGTGTGCCATTAGATTGAGATCTATGTGTTACTATGCTGCTTATTACATTGAGATCGTCGCTTGAGCACAAAAACAATTTTAAATTGAGGGTGTTGATGTGTTGTGAAAATACAACACTTTTTATGCTTAAAACTTGGAATTTTATGTGTTCTCAAAGTGATGTTAGTGGGCTTGATTTGTTTTTCTATTTGTTTTTCAGGATTACAGGATTTGGCAATAGTTTGGGCTAAGTGTGCAGTTGCTGTAATTCATACATACATGAAGCACCTTACGGGCCATGGAAATTTCCACAAAGCATACAGTGAGTTCATAAATGAGATCCAGTGAAGGACTAATATTCTGAAGTAACATCTATAAATTGAAAGACGAGCCATAGAATTATGTAGGAGTCGTGGATGAGGTTCCGTACCCTGAGCAATAGAAGTTGGGTTTTGCTGAAAAGCCATCAGATGAAAGTTTATACGGGCCATAAGTCTGAATACGACACGTAGAAAGGTGTTGTAGAAGTTGTGCCTAGTTTTGGAGAAAGAAGTTTACGAAGCCCAGGTATCAGCCATAAAACTGAGTACGTCCCGTAAACCTAGTCGTACTACCTGCCTTAGTAAACTCGACCATATCGCAGTCTTCGGGTGTAGAGACTGCTAGCTATGAATACTCACTCAACCTTCCCACTAGAATCCTGGTTGGGTTGAGGATTACCTTTGAATCCCTATTGAAGAGGCTTAATGGATTTTCTTCTCCGGAAACTAAAGGAGCTTAAGTTACTTCCTGAGGAGTTAAACCTCAGTGATGGTATAAAAAGCTTTCTTGAGTAGTAGGTCCTACGTCGGTGGCAGATTTCCAATCGAAAGAATTACAAGTTTGATTACCTACTAGTCAGTCAAGAAGCTAAAGCCCTTTCTAAAGCATAGGCTGAAACAGTTGAAATCAAAGGATATTACTCGAATACTACTACAGGTACATGCAAAGAAATGATCAAAAGAGTGGTATTTGCTAGAGAATTAGGCATTCCTTAATCCAATTTTCCGATCTTGATTTGTACATATATTTTACGTACTATAAATAGATTGTTTATCTTATTTTCAGTAGAGAAGGAAGGAGTATGGCCAGAAACCTTGAGAGACGTGCTTAGAAACACTTGGAACACAACTTTGTGATTTCAATCATTACTTTGTGATTTCTTGTGAAGAGTTTGCGATTTCTTGTCCTTAAATTCAACTTCGTAAGTGCTATATTATGTTATTCCATATCATGATTCTTGCATCTACAATGATTATGCATAGCTAAATCCACAACTAGGTAGTGGTAGCCATAAAGAAGTAACAAGGTAAAATTGGATAATTCGTTATTCTTGGAAAGTGTCCATGTATGTACTAATTAATTCTCTTCATTTTGATTGCATTTTAACGGTCCTCAACATTAGAAATTGCCTAATTGTTACTGAATGGATCAAGGTAGTAATAAATGGGAAAAAGAATGAATTAATAGGATTAGATCGATTTCTTCTAGTCTAATCCGCAAAACTAGATCTAGGGGAGGTTGTACTGAGATGTCACCGAAGATACACCTCCTTTTTTAGGCTAAAGTGGTCGTTGTCAAGATATATAACCTAATCGAGGTTAGAGTCGATGTCACAAGGAATATGGTAGACTTAGAAGAACTTAAGACAATTTGGGTTGATTAACCTACTTATCTCCCTGGAGGGAGAGGGTTTTATAAGAACTATGCAAAGTAGTTCTAAATTTAAGACAAGTGTTAAATGAGTATGAAGAGTAACTAGGGAATTGTGTTCCCATGATTCCCTAACTTAGTATTTCCAAATAATCAAACTTTTTTCCTGTGTGTGTCACGATCCAAGCTTAGGGACTAGACGAGACATGGATAATGGGAACCCGAAGGGACCTAAACAAGCCTTTTTAGCATATCAATCATACATCCTTGATCGCGGAAGCAAAGTAAACAACAACAAGAGACATAATAAAAAGGGATGCCGGACTAAAGAAGTCTTTGGTAATCATTAAAGCATTAAAGAGTCAAACTCAAGCATAAGTACATCACAATATCAAACAACACCTCTAATATGGAATGGAGCGGGGGCCAAGACGCTTTCCAGGCTCACCCTCATAGTAACAAATATTCAACATAAAGAAGTCTTAAAATAGCAAGAGCAATAAATATAGTGATCTCAGACTTGAGGAGTCACCAAAGCTTGCTTGAAAGGATCGTACTAGCCACATGGAGGATGATCAAATGGTGTTCCGGTCCCTACATGGTATTGTCATGTAGGCATAGAATATGGTTAGTACTTTTGAATGTACTAAGTATGTAGGACGCAATGCAAAAACATATAGGCCAATAGAGTCAAAATGCATAATAATAAGCAACAGATAACTGAAATCTCAATATGGCATACATGGTCAATACTTGAAGTAAAACATTCTTGCAAATCATTCGACTCTCATAGAACATAATACATATGTGGTAAGAGACCCTAACCGACAAAAGTAAGACCAATCAAGCTACAACTTGGATTTCTGATGATTACCCCTAATCAGTAAAGACATGGTCTACTTGCCAAGGTAAACCATACTTCACCTTATAGGAGCCCATCCTATTTCGGAGAAGTAACCCTCCTTATGGGAACCCGTCCCATTTCGGAGTGCCTTTCATAATAAAGTGTACTAAATAGATCCACTAGTGTAGTAAGGGTAAAGTATAATCCTATGTTAGCACATAGTTTGAGGAAAGGAGTATGGACCCTTGATGATAGTCCACACGGACAACCAATCCATCAGTGCTAAGTCTAATCCTATGTAATACTTGAAATAATCATACTTTAATCATAACATGAATAGCTTAAGAACATAAATTGAGTAGCTCATAAACATGCTTGACCTCTAATGGTGAGCCTAACTTGAAACACTAGAGTAAATCATAATCATACATGAACTCTTACTTTAACATGAATGGTCCACAAGAGGTAAAAAATTTAAAATAGGGCTTAACTTGGTAGTTGTAACATCATATATAATTTTCATGAATTCAATACGTACTTGAAAGCCCTTAATCATCATATAGTTACTTGACTTGTCAATCATGAAGATCATCAATAACTTTAGAGTTCTTGACTTGACATTTTATCAAACACTTGGTGGGTTCATGATACTAGTTCAAAATCATGCAATTTGAGAGTGAAATAAGATGAGAAAGCTTAATGCAAATCAAACCACAAACATGTAGTAAAACCCTCATGTATGTTACCTTGAAATTCATCATCAAAACTCATAATAGATCATAGTGTCATAACTCAAAACATGCATAGTCTCAAGAGATATAAACAAATCATGGCATAATATTAAAATAGATAGTCATGCATAATCAATCAATATTTCATAAGATCCCAACATGATTCATGCTCATAGTTCATAATAAGAGATACCCATAGGTAATACAACTTGAAAACATGCAATTTTCATGAAAAGAAAAATTGGGCTCCATGTGTGAAAGGACCCAATGGATGAAAACCACATACCTCAATCTTTGTTTTACTTGAGATGAGCTTGAAGAGAACTTATAGCTTGAAGAGAATCCTTTAGTTCCAAAGTTAAATTTGAAGTCTTTGAAATAAATGAGATATCTAGTTAAGTCTTTGAGAGATTTTTGTGAGGGTTTTGAGTGATATAGGGTTGAAAAATAGCTACGTATGGGTGTTTTCATGCATATGTGGGCATAAGGCTATGACCCCAATGCCCTTAGGCGCATAGGAAAAGTTGAGGAAAAATTAGTTCAGGTCCGCGACAAGGACAAAAGACGAAGGACATTTTTACGCTGCTCCCACCCCTGGCGCGTTATGACCAGGGCACAGATGCTCTCTGGAAATTGAAAATTTTCAAAAGTTATTTTTCACTACGGGTACTCTAAACTCCGGGTTATACCCATTTCTCACTCAATTTTGCCCCCAGATCGAGAATATGAAGTCAGATTTTCGATATTGATGATGGTTACGCTCCAATAAGAAAGTGGTCGCTATAAGTAACTAACCTAACCGAGTTTAGGGTCAAATCCACAAGGAATACTGGGCCTGACTACAAGACATCACTACTAATCATTTCTAGTATTTTGTGACTACAGTCTCTAAATGGGGGTTTTTGTGATTCAAAAACAAACTAAAACAAACACTACCTAAAATGCAAGGAAACACTCGATTTTGGGAACAACTTGGGAATTGTGTTCCCCAAGGTTCGTCGACTTGATATCCTAGATACATAACTATAATTGGTGAGTTGAACGTAGGACGGTAACTTAGGTTCTTCGAGCCCTCTTGTGACGGTGAAGGTCGAATTTCACTGTGGCACTTGGTTGGCCACCATGGCATGCCAACTACTGTTACCATTATTCCCAGTCAACCTCCCCTTGTTCAAGTTTGGTTGATTAGACGAGAACACATCAATCGAATCATATCATCTACTTCCCTTTTCCTATTTGTCACTACCTTGGTCGGGATCGTGATAGTAGGCAGGGTTTGGTGTTGGGTACGACAAAAAAACAATAAAAATGAAAGGAAATAGATAATACATGCAAAACTCCAATCATAGAAATGCAAGAAAACTAGGTTATTTCAAGTCAACTACTCATGTTTCCCAGAAACCCAAGCTGTGGGTGCTTAGCTACTCATGGCTAAAGGAAACACACAAGAATGCATATAACAGACATAGTTGAGAGTTTCACCAATAACAATAAAAGAGATAGGCACCACAAGTTGCAAACACACAAGCTTGATTGATTAAAATGAGTACAAGGCAAGATTTGCAATCCCCAAAATGGATTTTCCAAGAGAGAACAATAATCTACCCTAAAAACCTAAGAAAAGCTTCAAAATGTAATTGTAAAATGTCTACTGGTTGAAATCTTCTCAAAGACCTAAGTTAAGCTTTATATAGTATTTACAAATTAACCCTCGAATTTACACAAAAAAGATAGCTAGCAGCTGATAAGTCTCGCAGTTACAACTCGAAGGATGACCTACGAGTCATAGTCGAGGTCTTGTACCAGGTTCTTGGCATCTTGGAGTGAACTGGTACAACCCATAGGTGTGAGTCTTTTCTTGGGCTATGACTCATATGCTTGTCTCGTAGGCTTAGTCTTCAGTTATTGGTCCAACATTTTAGCTCTCTAATTCTTGCTACGAGTCCACCTATACGAGTAGTAATGTGTCTTACCACTTGTAGGGGTGACCTTCACTTGGCAGATTTCTTATTTTTGGTCTCTAATTCATTCTACGACACAACCTACGACTCGTAGGTGGGCTCATATGGCAGCAAAATTTGCAACTTCTCTTCAAAATCATGCCAACCTAACTTTTCTGCAAGATTAAGATGAAAAACATCATAACACTAAAAAGTCGCTTTAAGAACTCACAAAATCCCTTGTTTTAGGCACCAAATGTGTTGTATTTTGACAGCAGATCAACATCCTCAACTTAGAATTGTTACTTATCCTCAAGCGACGACTCAGTCTACGCAGACAAAGAGAAATACATAGTAACTATACTAGTGGCATATATATCAACTCCTCTGATTCAAGTACCCAACTACCAATTTAAAAATAGGATTATGAACTTGTAAACAGGAACATAATGATATACCCGGCAATCAAACTATGATAAGATAAGGAGCATCAACCATCCACAATCACTAGTATAGTCATAAGCTACACAACTAGTGCAAATGCCCTCACTAGAAACAAGTCCCTCATACTCATTCAAAAGCATTTGAAATTCAGAGACTAAGAAAGCATTCTCACTCTCACGACTGAAATTCAATGCATACTGACTAACACCATAAGCTTGCCTCTATACTCATCTTTTGGCTTGGTGATAAAGTGAAGGTGGATCACTTTATGATTTATAGGCCTGTAACATAGGCTCCGGGTGATTTGGTGTGGTATTATGGGAAAGTAGTGACTAAAAGTTATCCTCGAACCATGTTTACCAACACTTTTTGCTTTATAATCTAACCCATTTTTAATCACTCCACCCTTATTGTCCTGTTTTGACTTTTCTCGAGTGCTTACTGTCTCTTTTTCAACTGTACCTCGGTTTCAGGCTCGTGTTTGCTATTTTTCCTAAGCTCAAGGCACTTTTCTTTTCTTTTTCTTAACTCGATTCATGCTTTTCATTTCTTTCTTGATTTCCCAACTAACCATCTTATTATTAATACTTTGCCACAATAAGGGTCACCCTCAACTTAGGCTTTTAGCCTCAGGTTAAGTACACAATATCTTTGCCTCAAACTAGAGCCACTAACTGCAGCCACCCTCAAATTAGTCCTTTGGCGTCAATCAAGGTTCACATGTTCAAGGATAAACTAGGGCCAATATCGAGGCATTTCATCAAACAAGGTTAAGTAGCAAGGTATCAAGTAAGAATGAGTACATGATAAGCTTAAAAGTTTGGAATAAGGGATTCGCTCACTCATCTAATGGGTCATTTAGGGTAAAACTGGTTTCACTCAAGGAACAAAGGCCTAAGATCCCTTCCATATCCAACACATCACCAAACCAACTTTAGAGTGAAAAGGCAAGTTTTGGGTCTATACAGATGCATGAATGCAGCAAAATAAGCTCACACAACACATGGCAATTGCATCAAAAATCAAGTATAGACTCACAGGTCATGCTTTCAGTCTCAGCTTACCTTCACAATATCAGAAAAAACACTGCCAGATACTCAAAAATGTATGAATGCATTCAATAATAACAACCTAAAAAAATTTGGGGGCACCCAAATTTTCTTCAAAATATTAAAAAAAAATCTAAAATTTATGTATATGCTGAAAGATACCACTACTATGAATTTACCCATTATCTACACTACCTAAACATGCCGGTTCAACAAAAAAGTAAGTATCCTCAAGGAAAATGAAACACGACATGAAAAACTTGGGATAAAAAATAGGGGAAGTTATGGACTCAAGGCTACTCAGACTTCACCTTAATCCATAACTTTCATCACTCCACCAAAATAGGATACTTTTTCCTCAAAGTAAAACCACAAAGAAAAGACGAACATACGAAAACATAATATAGATATGTAATCATTCGAAACTAATAGTTAAGAAAAATAATATCCAAAACCAAAATAAAAACATTATCCAACAAAAACATCCACAAAAATCATGATAAAAACAATATTATCTAACAAAAGGACAGAGTATCCATAACGAAAAGTAAGAGTTGGGGTCAAAAGTGGTCAAACATCACGGTGATCATGCACCTGTCTCGGGCTGGCCTTCGGGGTCCTTGTTCTGCCTCTCCTCCATAGCCGTACCGGAAGTACCCTATTCAGGTGTGGTGTGCTATGCACGCTCTCTCTGAATAGCCACCAATAAAAATGACTCCTGCACCACCTACTCAGGTATGGGCTCCTCCTATCTCGGCTTCTTCAGGGTCGGCTCTAGGTGATCGTGCTAAAGGGGTCTCTTCCCTCGGGTGTCAGGACGGTCGGCGAGCCAATTAAACGCCTCTTCTCCAATCGATGCTCCTTCCTGGGCTGGAATAGGGGCTGCCAAAATCTATAATAAGTCGGCCTTGAATTTTGTAAACTTCTCAGTAACTGCGCTCGCATCGGCAGGCCTAGCTTCCTCAAGCCTCTTGTGAACTTTGGCCTCAAACGCATCGACCCTAGCGTCCACTGCTTGGACTCTCTCGTCAACCAAATATCAAGTATATGCCTTTATCCTCTCCTCAAAGTCCCGAACAGTCTAATCAATCAAAGGTCGGACACATGTTGTCAACTCACGGAGCCTTCCTCTGCTACAGCCACCCTGAACAATAAAGCCTGAAAAGCAATAGCAGAGAAAAGAGGGTTAACCTGTAAAGTAGCTGCCGCTGGTGCTGGAGTGCTTGAAGATGGTGTAGAACTAATCTCAACTGCTAGTGTAAGCTCTGTGGTAGCTGCAGTAGTGCCTGTAAGAGCTAGAGGTGAACCTGGAACCTGAAGCTTGATCAGAAATGGCTCTGGGATAGCAGAAGGAGCTGCTCACGGTAAAGCCACCAGGTTCTCATCAGCCGTTATCAGGCTGGGATCCATAGTGCATGTGGCCTCAACATGCGAATCCTGGTGGGGGTCGATACGAACACCTGCTGCACTGCATAATTGATGGATTAGAACTTGAAATGGAAGTGACGTGTTCATCCAAGCTGCAACCTCGTGAATCTTTTCTGATATAATCCAGTCGTAATCGATAGAATAACCAGCTAGAATGTTGGCCAACAATATGGCTCTCTCGAGGGTGATCACATTATCCTTGAAAGTTGGTCGGATACACCAACAGATAATGGACCACCAAAACTTGGCCCGGAAGGAGAGGTGCGCTTTGACTATAGGATCAGCATGGTTTGTGATCCACGTCAGCTCGACACCCACCTTAGAAATCTGGCTGGCAATCCACCGGAGATGCTTCATCTTGACCCTGGCATCCTTCCTCAGAACTGCTCTCCTCATTTTATCAATATGGATATCATACTCTGCAGTCAACTGGGGTACCATATAAGTGGGCTCAAACTGCGATGGATTGTCTTCTCCGAGATTCAACCTTTCTCCCTCGGACTGCCACCACCAATACCCTAGGATGCTCAATTGGGTTCTTATTCTCTGGAAGCCCTCGCGGAGTGTAGCAAGATATGTCGCATAGAACTCACGGACTACAAAAGCGGCATATTTGCCCAGCTGCTGTATAGTGCACCATAGTCCGTTCTCGTCCAACCTAACAACAAATCCAGGTACTCTGTCTAGTCCCACAGTATTTAGTCTGGACTCCTCATGAAATTGGCGAACCGGCTTACCTTGCCCCTTATTCTCCAACCCTTGGTCATTATTTCCTTCATCCCAAGAACGCACCATCCGCGGTCGGCTGGGGACTAGGATTGGACCTCTTCCTGCTGAGAAGTGCTCTCTGACTCTAACTCTGAACCCGAGTGTGAGGGGGACATCTGTGGCAAGTTGCTATCTGACCTATCCCTGTTTCCCTGTTGTTCCTCCTCTTCAGACTAGGAGGAACTACTCACTTCCATACTCACTTCCATGGGCATCTATGCTGGGAGTGCCCGAGTCTTAGTTTTGTTGGCCTCCGGGTCTACCTCGACTTTGTGGACTTCCACAGAGCCCTCGGATTGCTCTGTTTCGGAGGATTCATCTGGCAACCTCCATTATAGAGCTTGAATTGCCCTTTTGTCTTTTGGAGTCATTTTATTTACAAACAACCCTCAAAGCAACATGTAAGTCAAAGAACTTTGATCCATTCAAACACATAGCAAAGAACAAAGAAACAAAATCAACTCAAAAATAGAAATCTACTGGTGCAACTACAGGTTTGCAGATATGAGTGCAGTTACGACTCATAGAGTATCCTACAAGTCATATACCATCCTTGTGGAACTTAATTATGCCTTCAAAATACTTTCTGATCCCAGATACGAGACACAGTTACGACTCGTAGGTTGACCTACGAGTCGTAGTCTAGGCTCGTAACCACTTTCAGAAACATTCTTCTAAAATCTGATAAGCTTATGAGACTCTCATTACGAGTCATGATAAGAACTACGAGTCATATCTTAGTCTCGTCTGTGAAATATGAAGAAACCATAGATGACTGTTGTTTGGTACGAGGGACCCTTACGACTCGTAGAGAAACCTACGAGTCGTAGGAGTGCCTCCTAGAAGGAAACAGAAGGCATCAGTGGTGCCTAACATTTTCCCACAACAAGGCAACATATTTTACCACACAATCAACACTTTTTGCATATAACAATGATTACAAATACTAGGCACATTGTAAATTCCCCGGTGGCATTATAAATACAGAAGAACAATCACCCTTAAGGATCGATTTACTTTAACAGAACATCAAGCACAATTTAACTAAACACTTTCAATGCTCATATTTTACATTGAAAAAATATTCCAAAGGGATGAAATGGTCATACATATCAATTAGGTTAAACAACATAATTGAAGCATAAACATCATACCCATATCCCATAAATTTTGACTCCGACAACCACTCTGATCAAGCACGGGCAACAATCACATACTACATCCCATTAATGAATTATAAATTATGTAATCATCATCACCCATTGAGGAATTTCAACACAAATAGGTTAACAACTCAATCATTCAAAGTCGAAAAGCCCTAGATTATAAGCTTAGTTCAATGCTCAGTATGTGGCATGATTTAACATGCTCAAGCAAGAACCATACTCATATAAGGAACATATTCAACACAAAGTATTAAAAAATGTAACCAAGGAGCTTACCAAACGATTGTAGAGGTAAACCAAAGTGAAAAAAATTGAAAATCAAGCAGAAACCCTAAAAATTGGTGAGTTTGCCAAAATCCTTGCCGAAAAATGACATGGGTAGTCGAGAATTTGGTCGAAGAAATGATGTGGATGATGGGGGAAGGTTTTCCCGTCACTTCTTAGGGTTTGAAAATGAATTTGGGGGTCAAATATTATTTTGAGCCCCTTTTAAATGAAACTGGGTCGCCCTTTAAAATTCGGCAAATCGGGGCTAGAGACCCCAACTGTGAGTCGTAGACTATCCTATGATTCATAGGTCCTGGTCTCGTAAGGACCCAACACTTATAAAAATTTAAAGTTATACTTGAGCACTACGAAACCCACTTACGACTCTAGAAGGTACTATGAATTGGAAGGTTGGCTTGAATTGTATGTGCCAACTTTTGATACCCACTGACTCCCTCTACGATACATGACTACGAGTCCTAATGAGGGCTATGATTCATAGTCCTGATTGTAGAGGCTTCTCCAAGTGCCATATTTCAAATCTTCTTTACTTCAATTTTTCACCTGCAAACCAAATCTCAAAACACAACAATTCCCAAAATATTACAATTGCACCAATGTCCTTCACTTATAAAATCAAACTCATAGCTTCTACCTAAGAATTTTAGCAACTAAAAACACTTAAAAATAAACCAACACTTATCAACAATGCTTGGGTTGCCTCCCAAGAAACGCCTTGTTTAATTTATGTCGTGGCTCGACTTTGTCATCTTTCTTCAGCAACTATGATCGAGGGTCCAAGCCTCCGAAATGCCTAGAATTGTAATTTTCATATATCTCAAATCCATCTATTATTTCAAAAATTTGACTTCATATTCTTGTTCAGAAGGGTCAAATTGAGTGGGCAATGGGTCTAACCCCAATTTTAGAGCGAACGATTCACAATTTAAATTTTCAAAGTGAGCAATTTCCAGTGTGTGGTGTGCGTCTGTGCTGCAACATGCTCCAGTGTTATTTCTTGCATAGTTTTTCAGTTTGGTTTAGGGCTTTTAAGTCTTGGACCTAATCTTTCCCATGCGTGAAATGAAACGACCCCAAAAGTGCCCAATAATGTGCCTCAGAAGTGCCTGGAATGTTAATTTCCACATATCTTAAAATTCGTGCATAATTTCAAAAAATCCAACTTCATATTCTTGTTTAGGGGTCATACATAGGAGGTAGAGGGCCTAACCCGAATTTTAGAGCATTAGTATCAAAATTCGAAAATCACAAAATGCGATTTAGTAGGGGTCAAATTTAAAGGGATATACATCTAAGCATACAAAGAACCGGGGTGACCCATGACCTACGAAATTAAATCTCTTTGAATTAACTTTCTGACACACTTGGCTACACCTCATTCCAAGTTAGGATGAAGAATTTATGCTTGTTTTCATAGAACTCGTTTGTGTAGAAATGCAAGTTCCAGTGAGTAATCTGTGTCGCAGTTATTTTGGTCCTTTTTTTTTTACTTCGGTCCAAGACTTTCAAGTCTTCGGCCTAAGGATTTCCATACATGAAAATACCTATACTTAGCGTTATTTTACCCACATATCATCTTAAGCATTCCCCAATATTCTCTCAAACACGTAGACTAATATTTTTCTCAAGGTTCAAGTCACAAACCCCTCATCTGGATCTAAGGAATTCCTTCAAGCTTCAAGGCTCCATTAAAGTCTTCTTCAAGAAATTCTTTAAGGTCAAGGTATATGGGTTTCAACCATAGGTCCTTTGACCCATGGAGCCCAATCCTCTTTTTCTACTTAAATTGCATGATTTAAAGATGATTTTACATGTGGGTTTTGTATATTAAGAAATTTACTACACAGTGATTAGAGTTCAAGAAAATATAGTTGCTTAGCATGTTTTGAACTCTAAATCTTGGATCTAATGTTGGATTTAATGAACGGTCTTGGTGTATGTTGCTTGAGTTTGTTACAAAGTGTTGATTAATGGTTTTACATCGGATTTACTTGCATGTTTTCACTCTTGAATTGCATGGTTTTATACTAGCATTACATACCCGCCAAGTGTTTGATAAAATGCCTTTTTAAGGATTCTTTAGGTTTTGATGATCTATTGGTTGGCTTAAGGATTCTTGAGGTTCTTTCTGAAATTGGGTCGTGTTCCCATAAGGTGAAGTTCTTAATGAAATCCTTTCCGAAATAAGGTCATGTTCTCTTAAAGATGGTTACTTCATATAAAATTGGGTCATGTTCCCGTAAGTTTGAAGTATGGTTTACCTTGTTGAGCAGACCACCTCTTTACCAGTGAGGGGTAATCATTAGGGTTCCAAGTCTTAGCTCATTTGGTCTTATTCTATATCGGTTGGAGTCTCTTCCCATACTTACGTATTATGTTCTATGCAATTGGTATAACTTACAAGCATGTTTTACTTCAAGCATTGATCATGCATGCCATATTGTTATTATGCGTATCTATTGCTTTTAATTATATATTTCGATTATGATGCCTATCTCTTGTTGCATTGTGTCCCACATACTTAGTACATTCAAATGTACTAACGCATACTCTATGCCTACATGATGTCACCATGTAGGAACCGATGCCCTTATTGATTCACCTCCTTATACTAGACGGATTGTTCAAGTTAGCAGTTGGTGAGCCCTCATGTCCGGGGACAATATCTATCCTCTGTAATTCTTATGTTTCAATTGCATCTTGTATATTTGGATTATCTATTGTCATTGCTATGAGGGTGAGCCCAGTTACTTGTCTTAGCCACCACTAAGTATCTATGTTTAGAGGTGTTGTTGAACAATTTATGTATTATGCTTGTGCTTGACTCATCTATGATACTTAAGTATTACTTCCTCTTTCTCTCTCGCTCCCATAGTCTCGATTCCCCTTGTTTATATTGTCTCTTATTGTCATTTTTAATTGCTTTCGTGACCAAGGATGTGTAATGATATGCTATGACGCTTGTTTGGGGTTCCTTTGGGTTCCCCATTCGCCGGTCACATCTAGGCCCTAGGCTTGGATCGTGAAATTCATCTTGTTAACTCTAGTGAGGGATGTATCGTCGTACAAAATAGGGTTGAATCATCAGAATATGTGCATAAGCAAAAAATGATAGCTTTTCCCGAAGGAGAAGATGGTGTGTTAAGATGCCAAAGTAGATTGTGTGTTCTTGTTATACATGGAATGTGAGATAGAATTATGATAGAGGCCCATAATTATATATATTCCATCTATCCTTGTTCAACCAAGATTTACCATGACTTATGAGAAGTTTATTGGTGGAGTTGTATGAAGTGGGACATCATAGACTTCATTTCAAAATGTTAAATTTGTCAACAAGTCAAAGTTAAGAACAAAAGGCCATGTGGTGTAGCTCATAATATAAAGATTCTGGAGCGTAAGTGTGAGATAATCTGTATAGACTTCAATACAGGCTTACTATAATCTCATAGACAACATGATTCAATTTTAGTGATCATGGAGAGGATGGCCAAATCATCCCACTTCTTTCGATTAAGACGATTGATAAAACACAGGACAATGTCAGGTTATATTTTTGTACAGTTGTCAAACTTCTGGAGTTCCCGTGTCTATCATATTGTATAGTAAAGCCTAATTCACTACTCATTTCTAGAAGTCTTTCCAAATAGGTCTAGGTTCAAAGAGGAATCTTAATATCATATCGGTCAGGAAGAGCGTACAATTCTAACTTTAAAAGACATGTTGAGATATTGTATTCTTGGCTTCAAAGTTAAACAGGATTAGTACTTGCCTTTTATTCAGTTTGTGTACAGTAATTGTTTTCAGTCGAGAATTTAGATGACTCATTATGAGGCTCTTTATGGGAGATAGTGGAGGTCACTATTGGTTGGTTCAAGGTTAGTGAAGCTGAGTTAATTGGGCAAGACTTGGTTCATGAAGCCATGAATAAAGTGAAAACTATCCAAGAAGGTTTGATGACTATGCAAAGTCTTTAGAAGTCCTACACTGATGTTAAGAGAAGCAACTTGGAGTTTGAGGTAAATGATTGGGTATATTTGAAGGTTTTACCTATGAAGGGTGTAACGAGTTCTGGAAAGAAAGGGATACTTAGTCCTTATTACATTTCTTCAAATTAAATAAAATATAATTGTCTAGCTTATGGGTTAGAGCTACTCGTAGAGTTAGCGGCTATTCACTCAATGTTTCACATTTCGATGCTTACAAAATGTTTAAGAGATCCTTCGCTCGTTTTCTTATTGTAAGTGTTGAGGTGAAACATAGCCTTTCCTATGAGGAGATTCTGGTCTAAATCCTTGATCTTTAAGTTCACAACTTATGAACCAAAGAGGTTGCATCCGTTAAGGTTTTATAAAGAAAACAGTTTGTTTAAGAGGATATATGGGAAGCTAAAGAGGATATGAAAGATATATACCTTTATCCATTTGTTTGGCTGATGATGTCGAAGGTAATTACTCTTTCCTCTCCCTGAGTTGATGTTTATTATTAAGTTTACCATTTTAGCTCTTTCTTGCATTCAAGCCTCGAGTAAACCTTAATCATGTTCAACGCTTGAGGAGAAATGATCCCAAGGGGGGGAGATATTATGAGACCTCCTAAATAATCTAACTCAAATAAGACCAGGAAGTTAGAAAAGGAAATCCAATTTTACAAAATTTCATTTCAACTGTTAGCATCCAAGGCCCATAAAACCATCCATGGACCATAGGTGGAGTTTCATGAAATCAACCTCCTACAAGTATGAACCTCAATACATTTTCCATAGGCTGATAAGCTGGCCCATAGAATGGTTACGATCCATAGAAAGGTCCCATAAACGTATGTCCTAAAACTCCCAAATCCATAGAATGTCCATGAGTTAGGTTTATGACCCATAAAAAGGTTCTCATAGGCTGAATGTCCTGAGATGCCAAAGTATTAGTACTTTTCTATGACTCAATATGACAATCTATATAAAGATCTATAACTTGTAGAAGGTTAATCAAAGTCCTGTTCCCATGAAAGGACCTTCTACAATTTATATGTGGACCCATAGTCAAGTGGGTCAAGTTTATTGAGGTAAGTTTGGTCTTTTCTCACCTTCTTTAATTCAAAAACTTGATGTTTTCGTCTAATATAATCCCTTATCTGTACCCTATGTGCCTTTACTCTCATTATCACTTAGAATTTTCTGAGAATAAGATTGAAGAGGAGAAAAGCTAGGGTTCAAGCATTCCAACCCAATTCTTTGAGTCTTGAGTAGATTTTGATTTTATAGGTTCATAAGGCTATTCATAGGATTGTGTTGAGTTCGTCCACATGTCCTACTTCTAAATTCTTTCGTTATTGAGTTGAGTTGAGTTTTAGTCTTAATTTCATTGATTTTCAAATGAATAAATTAATTATGTTTTACATAATTAGGCATTGAAATTTCTATAGTTTCTACATCTTGAATATTGAAGTTATTTTTCATGATTTCCCTCACACGAACCCAAGTTGAGTTGATGCTCATTGTTTTTACTATGTATTATTTTGAGTTGATGAAGATGATCTTCATGCATTAAGTAAACTGTGATTAAATTGATTTGTAAGCCTATTTTCATTGAATCTAAACTAATATGAAAATTGACCATAAATAATGTTTTAAGACAAAATTTTGAAGAGATGTGAATAACTTTAAAAGCATATATTAAATGAAAGAGACTAGATTAGTTGCTTTGTGTAATTAATTAACTTTAGGTACTTGAGCATAATGATTTAATTTAAAAGTAGTACTGAGTACCGATTTAAGTAAGTATAGAGACAAGTCAAACCTTATAAACTACGTAGCAAGCGTAGGATAGGATCATGTCATTGGTTCAGGTGACTACTCAGTTGTCCCAAAGGAAGACTTCTATATAGATCCATTAACATGATTGTCCTATACCCTCGCAAGATATACAGTGATTGTGGCAGCGAAAGCATTTTTTTTTTATCATTACTAGCTCAAAGATGATGGTTGTCTCTTAGAAAATCTCCCCAATCAATAAATAATATCAATTTACTAAGTTGTATTATTTGAGCATATTTTGAAAAGTATTGTTTTATTCATAATATTTTTGAGTTGAATATTCATGTGTTGAGTAGTTCTAAGAATATTTCCTTCTAGCCATTTACATATTGTGCATTTCATGTACTAACTTCATTTGACCTGCATCATCTAATAATGTAGATAATGGTGTTAGAGATCCTTAGCAGGTGCTCCATTAATGATCTGTTCTTTCTTGATAGTTGTGAGACCTCCTTACTTTCTGAGGGACTTTCAATTCAATTTGCTTCCATTTTACTAGTTCAATTAAGGCAGTTGCAGGCTTGTCTTAACACCTTCTTATGAGTAGTTAGAGGCTTTATAAGTAGATTTAGATGGAGTCAGATGTTTCCTTCAACGTCTATTGTAAAAGTATGATTTTCTAATTAAGTTGATGGCATTGAGTTTGTATCATTGACTCGAGTATCATCAAATTTCTATTATTATTTTCATTAATAATGTTGAGTGCCCATCTGAGCTACTCTATTTTAAGTTGAGACTTTCACTGAGTGAGTTATCCAGGCCAAGGGTTCTTTAGGACAAGCAATGATTTTTGGATGCAGGCTATGCCTAGGGTATACACTCGGGTTGTGACACATGACATATCAAATTAAAGTCTTTTTGAGTCTTATTTCCAACTCTACTTTTGCATTATTTTAAGTTTGGACTAAAATAATATGCTCAATTTTCTAAAAGTTACCTATTTACCAAAATCCCATGATTAGAGTGACGTCTGTCACAAGTTGGCAAGATTTATAGGGTCACTTTATTAGACTAAAATAGTGACGCCAAATTTCGACTATATATGATGGTTTCGGTGATTGTCCATCAGGGGCCTGATGGTTCATTGTCCAGACCATCAAATGGTTCATTTTACACTTTTAAGTCAATTTCTTAGGGGTAGTTTGGTGCTTCTTTACTCAAAACTGCCCCTAATGTATTCAAAACAATCCTTACACTTCTAATAAACTTAACAAACAATCAAAGACCTCTGCACTTTTTCTTTCATCATCTCACAATGTTTTAAACCTATAAGGCTTCAAGAAGAAAGAACTAAGATTAATTCTCAAGGTTCCTTTTCTAAGTCCTTCCTCAGGACTATATATGAACACTCCCTAAATCATAATACTCATACAAAGTTCATATATTATTATTCATATTATCTATTCATATATTATTATTCTTATTTTCTAAGCTACAAATTGTGGCCAGGTGTAAGGCCCTACATGTTGGAAGGTGTAAAAGTGCATAAGAGAAGAATTCTAGAATTTTTTAAGTATCAGTGGTTGGCATGAAAGAGTGTACAATCCATATATTGTTCCACAGGTCGTAGCTTATGCTCGTGGAATAGAGGGTGGACTTGGAGAAAAGATGGTTTTCTGAAGTTTGGAGTATTAGATATCAGTACAACTCATACATTGATTGATGGGCCATAAGTCATGTCATGGTTTGAGATTTGGAGAAAATTTTTTAGAGTCTAAAATGTTACCTGACAAGACCCTTTACACGACTCGTGAAATGGACTACGACTCGTAATCGGGGTCTCGTGGCCCTGTTTGGCAGTTTTTAAGGTGTCATTTTGTGATTTCCTAATATCCAAAGCCTATGTTATGCCCTTTAAGCCCCTAAATAAGCGCTTCTTGGACCTATACAACCCTAAACCATTTCATTCCAACTCTTTTCTCAAATAACCTTAGTCCCAAACTCCTCCCAATCACTCTCAAGTTTCTCAATTCTTTCAACAGAAGAGTCAAACCTAGGGTTAGGTTTCCTCCTAAATCATATTTTCATCTATTAAATCACATTACGGTATATGGGTTTTGATTTGTGGAGACCTTTCCTCTATAAATATCAACCATTCCTTTTTCTCATTTATTTACAAGTCAGGAAACTTATGGAAATTTATGAACTCTTTTATATTATGATACTATGAGGTACTTTATGATTTTTACTCCTTCAATATTATTATGCAATGCAATGCCATGTGAAAACTAGGATTTAAATGAGGTTTTGATGCTACACTAGCTAAGGCTTCTAATGCCTTTGGTGCATAATTTTGAATAATGCTCAAGTGATTATATTTTACTCCTTTCATGTCATTTACTCTTGAATAGCATGTTTTTATAATTATATCTGTGTGCCCACCATGATTTAACTAACGATTCATGCCATGTTTATAGGGAATGAATGCCTTATGGCAAGAAATGTATTTCACGCATGTGGAGACTAATAAAGGGTTCAACAAGTATGCTATGAGCTCATGAGCATGATATCAATGTTAAGAATGATGTAAAGACCTATCCTTAATGTTATAAGCTAAGTCTTAATGAGCTACTCCAAGAAGTAAATTATGATCTTTTGAGACTATGATTGATATACCTATGATTATTATTCAAGTAATCCATGGGATTGTGACCTAGTACTAAGAGGACCTTGACAGTCTCCCATTATCCCTAAACTATGTGCCACCATAGGTTCATGCTATTGATTTCCTATATGGGCTTGTATCTACCAAAAAGGAAATGTCGTAAGGTAAACATAATTGATGACACCTACCGAAAAGGATATGCCATAAGGTAAGGGATATATTGAGACACTTTCAAAAAAGGTCATGTTGTAAGGTGAGTGTTTGGTTTACCTTGGCAAAGTAGACTACTTCTTGTCTGGTGTGGAGTGAACATCAGAATTTCAAGTAGTAGCTGGCTTGGTTTTACATGTCGGTTATTGTCTTCACGCACCTATGCATGATATATCTTGTGCCAATTAGCTATTGATCCTATGTTATGTGTAGACTCTCTTATCTTTGTCTAGATGCTTATGACTATAAGAGTGAGCCTGGAAAGTTTTTATGGCCCCCGCCCAATCTATGGCAGAGGCGTTGTTTGGCAAGTTATGTAATTATGCCTTAACCTTTGACTCTTTGATGTTTCAATAATGAAACATTTCCCTTAGCCACTTTATCCTTATTTCTATTCTCTAATTGTTCTTTAATTGCTTCCGCGGCCAAGAATGTGTAAATGATATGCTAAGAGGCTTTTGTGGGGTCCCTTTGGGTTTCCATTCATCGTATCACGTCTAGGCCTTAGGCTTAGGTCGTGACAAACTTGGTATTAGAGAACTTGGTTGTTAATGGTCCTCGACGTCCAACACACCTCGTCAATTAGAGTCTTATTCATGGTTGTAAAGTGCACCACAACAATGAGTAAGAGGCGATAAGGCATTTTAGGAAATGTTTCCCTTCTTCTTACTCTATGTCGTGATATAGAAGATAAGGTAAGGCTTTTCCCTAAAAAATGTTCTTTGCTATGCTACATCATACCTATCCCAAGAGGAAGAAGATCCCACACACTCGAAGAACAACCAACTCATGAAGAGTTCTTGGGTGCTATTGCCATGTTACCACAAGCTATGACTAATCAAATTAACTGAGGGGCCACAGCTTAATCATTTTCTTGGTATGGAGGTTGATCGTACTCAAAGTGGAATCTTTGTTCATCAGCAAAAGTATTCCAAAGACTTGTTGAAGATATTTGGAATACTAGACATCAAGCCAATTGCAACTCCAATTGAACCAAATGCCAAGATGTGTGCAGATGAAGGAAAAGTCCTCAACGAGGCACTTGCTGATGACCACTAGTACCTGTCTCTCCATCAGGAAAAGATGTAGTCCCAAATAAACATCAGTACGTGGAAAGCACGTGTATCTAAAATGGCAGAAAGAAACATGTAAAGGAAGAATTACATCAACTCATATATCTCAACTCAGAAAGTAGGAAACTCAATCATCATGTCAAGAGTAGAAAGTAAGTATGCAATTTAGACAATGAATACTCATCTAACATTTACATACCATCTGCTCAAAGTACTATCAAGGCCTATTTAGGAGTTTCTCTAACCGACAACTATCACCTATGAGCCGGTGATAATACAACGACGCAATATCATTGCCACATCCATCCAATACCCTACCGGGGGTATTGGACATCCCGTCAATTGATCCAAAATCAGTAACATCATGTCCTCATTTTGGGACAATGGAAAACATCCTATGTTACAATTCAATCCTCCATTACGCCAGCTACGTAGTTATTAAGTTCGAATTGGACTTTCTGTTACTCAATTCGGTCCTCAATACTCCTCTCAAGACTCAATATGCTCATAAGACATCAACCCAATGGTTCACTCAGTCATCTAGTCTCATCGAACATTCATCAACTCAACTTATCTCATGAACTATCAACACTTTTTGTTACATCATTTAAGGTTTAGTTCTTGACTCATAAGGTGTCAATCATGCATCATTCTAACTCATAAAATTTAGGGATTCGATAGACTCCTTAGGCTCAAATTATGTTCATGTATGCTCATGTAAGTAAAATATGTAACAATAATGAGTAATTATGCTATGGTTCATGTAGTAAGCTAAAATAATGCAATTCAAGTAATTAAATCATAATAATAGTAATTCATGCAAGATTTTGTAGAGATACATTAGATTCGTAGAAGAACCTTCAAGAAACATCTATAGGAGACTCAATTTACTCACATCACCATCAATTTGGGTTATGGGGAACATAGAAAAATATAATCCATGTTTTGGTTAGCCTTACATACCTTGGAATAGAAGAAACAATCAATCTTTGGTCTGTCCTCGCGTTTGAAACGAAAAACTCACTCTTCTCCCACTTCTAGTGTTCCTCAAGAAACCCCCTAAGCATGAAGAATGGTGAAAATATCCTTAGGGTTTTGTTTTAGGACGTTAATTACGCCAAAAAATCCTAGGGTTTAATTAAAAGGGATAGGAATAGATAAAAAAAAACCCCTCCTAAAATTGTCGACTATGTTTATGAGACCCCGTTTATGGGCCGTAGGTATTCTATGGGTCGTAAACTACCTCTCGTAAAAGAAGAGGTCCTAAAATTTGAGTTACTTGAATTTGGCAGGAAACCTCTTCTACGAACCATAAAATGTTTTATGGGTCATCTGATAACTCGTAACTCAAGATACTGAAAAGTTGATTTTTAGACCATCAATTCATGGGACCACTTTACGGGCCATGGAATACTTTTTGGGCTGTAGGTGGTCTCCTATGGGGGCCTCAGAATTAGAAATTTCCACCAAGTTCTGGCCCTAAGGTAGGAAATAAATTTTACCCTTAGGCACAATAGAATCACCCTTCGACTCTATGACATTCTCATTTGGAAACTAGAATTTGACAGCTGGGTTTTATAATCAAAAGAGGCATAACAAGCGTGAAATGAATCCATGCCATGAATTACATCAAAGTCAATCATCTCTAACTCAACTAAGTCTGCCAAAGTATCTATATGATAGGTAGACGCCGTGCAATCTCTGTATATCCTTTTAGCTAGAATAGACTCACCAGTAGGAGTAGAAACACTAAAGGGCTCAAGAAGACATTCAAGAAGAATATAAAACTTACTAGCAGCATATGGAGTTATAAATGATAAATGGTACCTACGTCAAGTAAGGCATACACATCATAAGAAAAGACTCGAAGCATACCTGTGATAACTTTTGGTGCAACTTCCTAACCCTATCGCTTTCCCATCGCATACAGATTGTTTGTACCCCTACCCGTATTAGTTGTGGCACCTCTCTATGGTGCGGCTAAACACTACGCTTTATTACCTACATCACCCTGCCTCCTAATTGAGCACTCATTCTGGAAGTCACATGTTTTTCCGCACCTATAGCAAACATTTATCCCCTAAAAACATTCACCTAGATGGAGTTTACTACACTTGCCACAAGGTGGTTTCCCCCTCAAAACTTGTGTCACACTAGCTTGGGATTGAGACATTTGATCATACTTGTTTCTTCAAGCTGGATCACTCGCTGAAGATGGTACTAAAAATAGGACTTGTCCCCCTTACCTTGCTTACACTGGCTAGGCTCATGCCTTACTGACTTAGACTTTTTGCTTAAGTTCTCCTCCCTATCTCTCTTCTTATCCTCCTTAAGTTGTTGCGCAAAGACCATAAGCCTAAAGATATCCATGTTTGGAATCAGCAAGGATACCTTGCACTCCTTTTTCACATGTTTTCCCAAACATGATATGAACATTCTCATCTTAGACCTCACATCAGGGACCATCTCTGGAGCATACCTAGATAGCTATATTAATTTGAGGCCATATTCTTTGACAGTCATCCCTTCCTGCTTTAAGTTGACAAACTCCTCTACCTTCACTTTCCTCAACTCTAGTGAAAAGAAGTGATCAAGAAAGACACCCACAAAGTCATCCCAAATGGCAGGCTTAGATCCTCACCTCGACTTTCTTTTTATTGAATGTACCAGACATTTGCCACATCCTTGAGTTGATTAGAAGCAAGTCCAACTCCCTCTAACTCAGTCACATGCATACATTTCAACACTTTCCACATCTCATCTATAACATTCTGAGGTCTTCCTCAACCTTTGGTCCAGTAAAACCTGGTGGGTTCATTCTCAGGAAATCTCTCAGTCTGTTGGCAATTGTTGGCTTTTGTGAATTAAAACTGGGAGTCTGTGAACTCTATTTCCCACTCTGAGCACCTACTAGTTGAGTGAACATGGTGATAGCTCCTCTAAAGTCATCCTATGTGGTAGTAGCAGGTGCAGCAGTAGGTTTCTGTGGAATATTGGTGGCTCTAGCTAGTCGACCTAGACCCTTTATTTCCTTCTTAGTAGGAACCTTTGAAGTGGGATACCCATCATTGCTAGCTGAAGCATCCTTCTGGGTCACACTACATTTTGGTGGCAAGATCTGCAAGTGTGTAACATACGAGCTAGAAAGGATCTTTGTAGAGTTTTTTAACTCTATCACACGAACTCAGAGTACAAGAAAGTGAAACAATTCCTAATGTCCTATAGCCTCCTACTTATGAAGTGTGGTGCACAACATACCCATAAGAAAGACTCTTATAGACATGGCTTTATAGACTCCTAGGACTCATGAACTTTGTGCTCTGATACCATGTTTTTCACGCCTCGGGAGGGTACCCTTAACATGGCCGACACTCAGAGACTATTGCTAGCCCCCAAGGGAACCACTAGGCCTCATTACATTCATTCAATCACATTCTGATAACGGAAGACATCAATGTATAAGAACACATAAACAAAGGAAGTGTCAAATGTTAAATAAAGGCTAAAGGCCAAACATCTTATCAACAAGCTAAACAAGACTAGTATGAAAGAAAACTAGCCAACATAACATAGAAACACAACTTAACCGTCTAGTCTATGAAGCCCAAAGCATTTGGCTAAGTGGAGCCAACGATAGACCATGGCTACCTCAAAATAGAATAAATAGGTCTAAGCTCAAAGCTAGAAAAGAAACATCATGTCCTCCGAGAGTAGAAGAGGGCTCACTAATCAACTGAAAGCAAATAGGTCCTCACCGGGTTGCCCGGTAATGACCACTAGTACCTGTCTTTGCATCATGAAAAGGTACAAGCCCAAATGAATGTCAGTACATGCAATTTACGTGTCTATAAAATGGAAGAAAGAAGCATGTAAAGAAAGAATTACATCAACTCATACATCTCAACTCAGAAAGTAGGAAACTCAATCATCATGTTAATGGTCTAACATATGTATGCAATTTAGACAATGAATACTCATCTATAATCTACACCCCATCTGCTCAAACTACTATCAAGGCCTATTTGCTAGTTTCTCTAACTGACAACCACCACATATGAGTCGGTGATGATACAACAAAGCGATATCGCTGCCACATCTATCCAATACCCTGGCAGGGGTATAGGACATCCTGTTGGTGGATCCAAAATTAGTAACATCACGTCTCCTTTTGGGACAATGGTAACATTCAGTTTTATGATTCAATCCCCTCCTACGCCGGCTATGTAGTTATTGAGTTCTAGTTGGACTTACTCTTACTCAATTAAATTCTCAATACTCCTCCTAAGACTCAATATGCTTATAAGACATCAACCCAATGGTTAACTCAGTCATCTAGTCTCATTGGACATTCATCAACTCAACTCATCAAGGTTCTTGACTCATAATGACTCAATCATGCATCGTTCTCACTCATAGCATTTAGGGATTCCATAAACTTCTTAGGCTCAAATTATGATCATGTAAGTAAAATATGTGAAAATAATGAGTAATCATGCTAGGGTTCATGTAGTAAGGTAAAATATCATGTAATGCAAGTAATTAAATCATAGAAACAGTAATTCATGCATTATTTTGTAGAAATACATTAGATTTTTAGAAGAACCTTCAAGAAACTTATCCATAGGAGACTCAATTTACTCACATCACCGTTAATCCTAGTTATGGGGAATATGGAAGAACAGAATTCATGTTTTTGTTAGCCTTACATACCTAGGAATAGAAGAAACAGTCAATCTCCAGTCGATCCTCGCGTTTGAATTGAAACCCTCGCTCTTCTCCCTCTTTTGGTGTTCCTCAGAAACTTTATAAGCGCGAAGAATGGTGAAACTATCCTTAGGGTTTTGTTTTAGGACTTCAATTTAGTCTAAAACATCCTAGTCTTTAATTGAAAGGGATAGGAATAGAAAAAAATACCCCTCTTAGAACTATCGACTAGGTTTAAGAGACCCCATCTATGGGCCGTAGGACATTCTACGGGTGGTAAACTACCTCTCGTAAAATAAGGGGTCCTAAATTTTGAGTTACTGTAGTTTGGCACGAAACTTCTTCTACAAGCCATATAATATTTTACGAGTCATCTGATAACTCTTAACTCAAGATACTGAAAAGTAGATATTTGACCATCAATTCACGAAACCACTTTACGGGTCGTGGATGACTTTATTGGTCATAGGTGGTCTCATATATGGGCCTCAGTCTTAGAAAATTCCACCAAGTTATTGGGGGGCTTGCGACACCTCCTCTATGGGCCGTAGATGGCTCTCGTGGACTCTCTACCAGCAGCTTTTTCTGAGTGATACTCTCAGTGTTCTTTGTACATCTTTTCAGATTATGTGGAAAGAATTAGGGGGTGTTACACTATCAATTTTCTTTCTTTAGAGAGTTTCCATGCCTGTTCATTTTACAAGCTTATTAGTCATTAGCATGACTAACAAGCTTACCTTGGGTTTGCATTTGTTACTGGTACATAAACACAATCCAGCAGATATAGTACAACAAATGAAAAATCTTACATGTATAGGTTAAGGTAATGGTCTGGATGAGAGAATCTTCTATTGTTTTTCCCACTCATAATTTCCAGTACTAAGATACCAAAACAAATGAGTACAACCCATGCAATATATTCTGGTGAGACGTATCCACATCATAAAAAGGTAAGCAAAAATTTGAGTAGCTAATGCTAGGAAACATATCTTAACTAGCTCCAGATTCTTCTTAGGTTCAAAATACTACCAGGTATAGGAGGTTCTTATTATGGTCCAACAACTCAGTTTCTCTCGGCTCCAATATTATCCTCTTCACATATTTTTGCCAATTGGAAATCTGATCTTTGGATTCATGTCCATGTTTAGAAGAATGTTTTCAACTTTCAGGCCTCTAAATTATTCTCAATCATGAATCTTGACGCAAATACATAAGTCCTCTAGTTGTACTATTGCAAATGTGAAATCACTTAGGCCAGTCCGCTAACTTGCTTTGTGTGTCATCTGCCAAAATTTTATAGTCATTAATAGACTATTTTCACTGAGGCACAATTGGTATATAAGTTGCATATTATTAGATGAAGAGTAGTGCCAAATATAAATGAATAAAGACTCCCATTTGGCAAGTACTCATAGATTAACATATATTCTTCTCCTTCAATACAGCAACCAAGAATCTTCACCAGATTCCTGTGCTGAAGTGTGGGAATATTACACCTCTTAGTTCTTAACTTATTGTCTCCTTTTGTTCAAGTGCTAGACAAGGAGACTATAACCCATTTTACAGGCGGGTAAAGCTTGAATCTTTGAATGGTTGATCCAATCATCCTATCCTAAGTATCATATAATAAGCCTGGAAATTGGTACTAGTTATACTTAATATCATCTCATTTTCAGAATTCGATAAGAAAAGTATATAAAATACTAAACACCAAACCTAGAAGTAGCGTTTAATAAGAAATAAGAGCAAATTGCCATCAACTTTGTAAAACAATATACTTTCATTTTGAATCGACCATAAGATTTGCGTAGTATGTAAAGGATACTTCTCATGGACAGTGCTACAATGGTTTCAGCTTTCAAGAAGAAAAAAGTGCATCACGCATTTGAGTTTTTCACATGCAGATTTTAGTTTGTGTTTAGGTTCGAATTTCAGATTTTGGTTTGGTATTTGAACTTTAATTGTAACGCAAAAAATTTTAAGCTATATTAGTGGGAACGACCAAAGGCATTTTTTTCACCATTGGGGAGAGCATGACCTACGCATGTTGACAAGGGCAACCCCAATTCTTTCCCCACATGCAATTATTAATGCAAGTCCATGTTGTGAAAATATTCTTCATCA
>JAPFFP010049571.1:0-31534 GCA_026153255.1 Solanum medicagineum
AGGAGGATTGCCTAAGCCTTATAAGGAGTTCACCCATCCTATTAAGGACCAATGTGGGACTTTTGTGTCTCAACACCTATGCTTCGAGAAAACTTAAGATCCATGAGAGGAACTATATAATGCATGATCTTGATATGGCAGCGATGGTGTTTGTACTTAAAATCTGGCACCACTACTTGTATGGAGTGCATATGGATGTGTTCATCAACCACAAGAGCTTGCAGCATGTCTTCAGTCAAAAAGAGCTCAACATGGGACAGAGAAGATAGTTGGAGTTACTCAAGGACTATGACATGAGTATTCTCTACCATCCCGGTAAAGCTAACATTGTTGTTGACGCTCTTAGCAGGTTGTTAATGGGTAACACAACCCATATTGATGAAGGGAAGAAGGAGCTAGCTAAAAGAAGTGCATCGATTGGCCCAACTGGGAAATCTACTTCAGGAAATGATGAGGGAGGAGTTAATATTCAAAATGGGTATGCTTCATATTTGGTGGGAGAGGTGAAAGAAATGCAAGATCGAGATCCTATCATACTCCAATTGAAGGAGGCTATCCATAAATAGAAAGTGATGGTCTTCTCCAAAAGGGGAGATGGGGTATTGAGATATAAGAGTAGATTGTGCATTCCACATGCTGATGGTATTCGATATAGAATAATGGTTAAAGCTCACAAAACTAGATCCTCCATTCATCCTTGCTCTACAAAAATGTACCACGACTTGAAAAAATCTATTGGTGGAGTGAAATGAAGAGGGATATTGTTGAATTTGATTTGAAGTGCCCGAATTGTAAGCAAGTAAAAGTTGAGCATCAACAACCATGTGGATTAGCTTAGAACTTTGAGATTTGAGAATGGAAGTGGGAGATGATCAATATGGACTTCAATACTAGTCTACCGAAGCCTCGAAAGCAACATGATTAGATATAAGTGATTGTGGATAGGATGAACAAATCGGTTCACTTCTTAGAAGCTAAATTAACTGACACTGCAGAGGAATATGACAAGTTGTACATCTAATAAATTATGAGGTTTCACAAAGTTCCCTTGTCCATCATCTCAGATAGTGGAGCTCAATTCACATCTTAATTTTGGAGATCGTTCCAGAAAGGGTTGGGTACAAAAGTAAATTTGAGCACAAACTTTCATCCGTAGATGGATGGTTAGGCAGAGTGCACAATTCAAACATTAGAGGATATATTAAGAGCCTGTGTTCTTTATTTCAAGGGAAATTTGGATGATCACCTACCATTGATTGAATTTTCATATAACAATAGTTATCATGCAAGCATTCAGATGACTCTGTACAAAGCCTTTTATAGGAGGAAATGTAGATCACCAATTGGGTGGTTTGAGGTTGGAGACGTGGAGTTTATCGGACCTAATCTTTTCCTCCGATCAATGGAGAAGGTTAAAGTCATCGAACAGAGGTTGAAGACTGCACAAAGTCGCCAGAAATCGTACACTGATATAAGAAGGAGAGATTTAGAGTTTGAGGTAAATAATTGGGTATATTTGAAAGTATCACCTATGAAAGGTGTGATGAGATTTGGGAAGAAGTGTAAGTTGATTCCATGCTATATTAGACCTTATCGGATTATGAAGAGGATTGGGAAGGTTTCTTATGAATTAGAGTTCCCTTCTGAGTTAGATAGAATCCATCTAGTGTTCCACGTTTCATTGTTGAAGAAATGTTTAGGAGATCCTAACTTGGTGATCCCTATGGAGAGCATTATAGTGAAAGATAGCTTGACATACGAAGAAATTTCGGTCCAAATCTTTGATAGTTAGATTTGCAAGTTGAGAACCAAAGAGATAGCCTCAGTCAAAGTCCTCTAGAGTAACCAATTTGTTAAGAAAGTCACATGGGAAGCTAAAGAAGAGATAAAAGCTAAATCTCCCCACCTAATTTTGCCAAATAATGAGATTGTTGAAGGTAATTTCTTACCCTTAACTACTTGATTGGTTATTCTTGATTTCAAATAGAGTTGATTGATGATTGAGATAGAGTAGAGAGATTGATTGATAGATGTGAATGTTAAGATGAGTTTTGAGTCTATTTGTGCCTTGATATTCACCTTTGCTCATCTATCAAGGATGAATTATCCCAAGGGGGATATGATGTAATACCTGAAAAAATTATCGAAATACCCCTAGAATAGAGATGTGCGTCTAATGCATCTTACCATGCTCTGTTTGCGAACCCGAGACTGCGTATGCAAGCAGCATGTAAAATTGAAATGGGCTCGTCCGAATATTAGATCCATTGGATCGAAAACTAATTTTTCAATCCAAAACGATTTCCAACTTTGAGTTTGAGTCTATTGTTCTTCAACTTTATGTCCCACTTGCAACAATTTTCAACTTATTGAAGGAATCAATTCATTCAAGCACTTTTTTAATTTTTGAAAATATTTCCTTCTTTTATTTTTTTTCTTTCCTCCATTCATTACCCTTTTCTTTTTCTTTCATTTAACTAATAACGGCTAGTAGATATATTCCTTCTAGGACTCTTATTACTTATAGGACTCTTTTAAATTAAATTTGTACTTCTCAACTTTCTTATCTTTAGGATTGTAACTGTATAGATTTCTCTAAGTTGTTATTTATTTTCAGCGTTGTATGTAATACACTGGCTCTATAAGAGCCAACACAACAATCAATAAATGATATACGTTTATCTTCTACCAGTTGTTCTCTTTCTCTTTATGGTATTCAGAACCTTATTGTTTTAATGAGATTAAAACTTTTTTATTCCTCCCATCGCACCCTACATAAGCCTAATGGCCTCCTATACAAGTGTCATCAATGTTGATAGCATCTCCGGTTCAAACACTATTGTCGAATTCAATCCAATTACTCAACTCCCAATCAAACTTGCTGGTAGCCATAACTTTTTACTGTTGCAAGCTCAGGTTTCCATGTTTATGCATAGACACAGCTTCTTTGGACATCATGATGGATCAATCCGAGCTCCTTCCATAACCATCTCTGAAAACAACCTCACAGTATCCAATCGTTCTTATATTTCCTAGTTTCAACAAGATTAACTTATACAAAATGTTATCTTGGCAACTGTGACCATTGATAGTACAGTGGCTTTTGCTCCAAATTCCAAAGCTACTTGGGATTTCTTGAATACTACTTATGCAAATAAATCTCGAACACATATCTTCAGTCTTAGAGACTGCCTAGCTCGCCTCTCCAAACACTCTCATCCTGTTTCAGACTATCTCATCAAGTTCGGTCTCTCTGTGATGAACGTATCATAGTTGGCTCCCCCGTTTCATATGAAGAACTGTCTGTCAAGATTCTCACTACTGGCTCACATCTGAATGTTGAGAAATCTCTGCCGCTATTCACGCTCGAGATTCTAAGGTAATACAGCAGCGGCTAGAAACAGCCCAAAGTCATCACAAATCATATGCGGATGGTAGAAGGAGAGGACTGGAATTCTTAGTAGGGGATTAGGTATTTTTAAAGGTGTCTCCAATGATAAGGGTTATAAGATTTGGTAAAAATGGAAAACTGAGCCCACGATACATAGAGCCATGTAAAATTATTAAGAAGTTCGGGCAGGTTGCATATGAATTAGAACTACCCCAAGCGCTTTCAATGGTTCATCCAGTATTTCATGTCTCAATGCTTTGAAAATACATAGGTGACCCATTCCGTCTCACTCCTATCGAAGACGTGTAGGTTACAGAAGATCTCACATATGAAGAGGTACCTATTTCTATTCTAGATTGTCAAGTTAAGAAGCTAAGAAATAAAGAAATAGCATCAGTAAATGTACTTTGGAGAATCCTACAAGTAGAAGAAATAACACGGGAGGCCGAGGACGCGATGAAATCAAAATACCCTTACTTATTTGAAGATAAAGAGGAAGTCCAACATGCAAAATTGGGATATTAATACGTATGTGTGTTTGAGTACTTGTTGTGTTGTCAAAAGTTTGTTTAAGTACAGGTTTGAGCATGGTCAAGCTATCTAATTATGCTAACATTCGAGGACAAATGTTCCTAAGGAGTGGAGGATGTAACACCCCACATCGTACAATACTAGTACGCAAATGAAACATGATATGGCTTTTCAAATGAGCGCCAATTTTTAAAAGTTCTTGAATCTCATGTTAGAGGGAGATATGTACGTATAACACTTAAGAGGGTCGAGTGTATACATGTTTTGTATTAAATTGAGGAGATCACGGCCCTAAACAAAGTTAGAGAATTGAAGTACTTATAGGACTTAGAAAGCTAGCAGTTGAGTCTCCTACTTGCTTAGCTTAGATTTGTTAGGAAAACGGAGATGAGGCCCGATGTCGAATTTGTCCAAATCCAATTATGGACAAAGTTCGTGTTAAGGGTGTAAATTTAGCCCGTGGTTTAACATCATAAATGTACTATAGTTTAAGCCCAAGATGAATAATAAAATAGCCCAAACTAAGTGAAGAGAAATTTGAAAAATGGGCAGCCAAGGCCCATAACATTGAGACCCATTTAGGCCCAGGTGTAAGGGATACGCTACTGTATAACAAGTATTCTAATATGTGTTAATATCTGGTGAAAAACACAAGAGAAATTCTGCCAAAGAGACCCTTTAAAAGGGCTCAAAAATAGCCCCTTAAGTCATTTCACTTTGGAACAATGTTCACCTTTCCTAAAGAATCTTCTGTTCTCTTTACTTCACTTCACAAGGCAGCCAATACAACCCTTTAGGGTTCTTGAAGGAAACTTGAATCTTGAAGGTAATAGTAAGTAATTATAGTTGTGTATTTAGAATGGTTTCTTCATGAGAAACAAGAAGTATATGCTAGTTATGCTTGTGCTAGAAATTTGGACAGCATGTGTCCTAAGGATTGTCGTGAACTTTTCTTGTTACTCAAGAGGATTTTATCTTCTTTGTTGGCTGAATTATGAAGTATGACTTATGTTTTTAATAATTTTTAGTTTGTTAGTGATGTAACTAAGATGATGCAACACTTTTAAAGTCCATAAAAGTGAGTTCTTATATGATATTGCAATTATGTTCTTAGTACGAACTTGTGGGCCGATTGATTGAGGACTATGGTCTCACATCCTCCACCTATATTAAGGACTATTTTTGAACTATTTTAGGACTATTTTTATGTGTATATATGGTGGGGACAGTTTGGTTAAAGTTGGAATAGGTTTGGCATTGTCGACATCAAAATGTAGCGAAGGGATGTAACGTTATGCCGCCTATTTATATGTTGTGTAGAATTGTTATGTGTTGTGCTTTGGGGGCTGTTATAAGACTTTTATGGCACTAAATCAGGATGCACATGATATGTATATGAGAATGTGTACTTAAAAATATGATTAGGGGCGGAAGGGTTGAAAGAATACGCTCGGGTTTATAATTAAACGCTTGCTGCCCGTATATTGTTTTTTTATGAGATTGGGCTTCCAAAATGTATCTATTGGCTGCTAATGCTAGTTTAGTCACCTACTTTGTTGTAGATAAAGACTTGGACGAAGGGAAGGTTATCTCAAGGTAATAGCTAGGTCATACTGTGAGGTATGTAAGTCTACTTGATTTCGTATTATTTGGCATGAAACATAGATCCCTTCTTGGCACATAAAGGCACTTATCAAATCCAACACAACTATTAACCATGTATTAACTTTTTCTCATGTTCAAATTCTCCCATACATAGTCACCTTCAAACCTTCATACATACTTGGATACCAAGATACACGAGTTCGTTCTACTAAATAAAGTTTATGTGTTGTTCTACGTCCTATGCATTTCATTATTTGTGTAACCTACTCCTTCCATTTTTTGATTATCTACATACCATATGTTGTATCTATAGTCCTACATCTCTAATATTATGAACACCAAAAGAATCATCTCAAAATTAATCGAAAGATAAAGTATATTGCTTATTGATAGGTGGTAACCCGAGGGGTGGAAGAATCACCTAGCCAGGGTCCATCCTATCATGGGGGTAGCCCAAGGGGTTAAAGGAAAAACTTAGCCAAAGCCAATCCCGATATAGCTTTACCACTGATCAGTTAATCATTTATATCACTTGTTGTGCACAGATTATACAGTAAAGGTAAAGTAATAAAAAAGAACATAAAGTACATGATCCCACAGTATAACTAAGGGTGGTCTCTTATCCTACACCACTACTTTGTTTCATTTGAGTTGTTACTTCATATACAGTATTTCTTGCCTTCAATATTCTGTACATTATCTCGTACTGACGTCCCTTACGGGGACCTGCATTTCATGCTGCAGGTATAGGTGCCAGTAGATCTCCCTAGTAGTAGTATAGGATGTCCAACTGTTGTTACCAAGCTCCAGGTTACTTCGGAGCTTTGTGTGTCTAGAGCTTATATTTTTGTTTTCTATAGTTAGTCGAGGTTGGGCCCGTCCTGACCCTTATCAGATTCTTTTTCTTATCTAGAGTCACTATAGACTATGTAAACTAAAGTGTGGTCATGTCTCCTACTTTAGACAATGTGGCTCCAATGGCCTAGCCATATGCATCTCCTTTTGGCTTGTTATTACTGTTTACTTTCTTAAAGGCATGTTGAATATAGAAATCCCTTATAATATGTAAAAAGAGCGCATGTATACAGGTTGGTTCTCCTGAGCCTTATCGGCAATGGGTGCCAGTCCGCCTTAACGGGACTTTGAGCATGACAGAAATGGTGTCAGAGCAAGTCATCCTAGGGAGTCTACAGAGTCGCGTCTATATAGAGTCTTGTTTATCGATGTATTTTGCACTACATTTATAAGAAGGAGGCTGTGTAGCATTTAGGAGTTATTACTTTCTTTTCATTCTTCAGATCGGGCCATAGAACAAAGTGTAATAGGTGGATTATGACAAACTACTAAATTGTTTTGTACAACAAGTATGCCAAAAACTAGGAAGAACAAAGATAAAGGGAAGGGAGTAGAAGTGGTGGTTGGTATACCCAGTCAGGTGAGACAACAAAATGAGGCTCATGATGAGTCTCTGTCACAGACATCTGCAACTCCTCTAGCTCTTGATGAACCCGGAAGTAGTAAAATTCCCCCAGAACCACCTACCGATGCTACCGTGCAGGATCTGTGGAATGCATTCCAACTATTGACTCCTATAGTTGTTGACCAAGGACAAAGACACGAAAGTCCAGTTATAGGTGCAGGTGGTGTGAATAGGACAGCTAGCACGAGGATACGTGATTTTCTTAATTTGGACCCTCTATCCTTCACTAGGTCAGATCCTAATGAAGATACCCAAGACTTTATTGATCAGATTCAGCGCACTTTAGATGTTATGCATGTGAGTGGTACAGAAGCTGTCGAGTTAGCGACATATAGGTTGAACGGTGTGGCTATATTGTGGTATGAAGTTTGGAAGCAATCTAAGGATATAGATGCACCTTCAACTACCTGGAAGGAGTTCATAGAGGCATCTCTTGACCATTACTTGCCATTAGAGATCCGAGAGGCTCATCCAGACCAGCTTTTAAACCTCCACCAAGGGAGTATGAGTGTGAGGGAGTATAGCCTTCAATATAATTCCCTTGCCATGTATGCTCCTAATGTAGTTGCTACTATGGCAGATAGAGTTCATCAATATGTGGATAGATTGGATATGTATCTGGTCAAAGACTGTACCATTTCTTCCTTGAACAAATACATGGATATAGCGAGAATGCAAGCTTTTGCACAGAAACTGGAGGATCAGAGGCAAAGGAGAAGGACAAAAGAGTTAGAAAGGGCGCAGTCCAAAAGGGCCAAATCTATGAAAAAGTTGACACAATCCCAAGGTGAGCTTAGGCCTCAGGTTTCTGGTAGATCGCCTAGGCCATCCTCCTCCTACTCTGCAGCAAGTGCTCTATCACAACTTCAAGGGTCTAGGAGAAATTAGTTTGATCCAAGAAGTGAAGGCAAGGCGCTCGGACAATGGTATATTCAGCATACCAGCAAATGCCCCCTCCGCAGCCTTGTAAATACTGTGGAATAAGTCATTTTGTTATATGTCTTATTGGGATAGACGCATGTTATGCCAGGGCATATGATGAGAATTTGTCCGAGGAGATGTATGGGTGATATAGCACAATCTACTGGGTCTGTTGTTGCATCAGCATCGTCAGTTCCTCCATTATATAGGGGTCAAAAAACACCTATGGGTCGTGATAGAGGTGTAAGAGGGGCAGTTAGCTCTAGCAGAGTCTAGAATTGCACTTATGCTCTGGGGAGTCAGCAAAATTTTGAAGCTTTACCCGATGTGGTCATAAGTACATTGTCCATATTTTCATATAATGTACATGCATTAATTGACACTAGTTATACACTATCATACATTACCCCACTAGTTGCTGGGAAGCTTAACAGAACACCCAAATTGTCGAACAAACCATTTGAAGTGTCTACACCAACCGGTGAATCTATTATGGCTAGAAGGATTTTGTTATGACTTTGTAGTAACTGTTTGTGACCGTGACACATTGGCTAACCTTATTGATCTAGAAATGGTGGAATTTGATGTTATAATGGGTATGGATAGGTTAGCTTCTTTCTATGCCACTGTGGATTGCCGAACTAAGAGAGTATACTTCCACTTTCCAAATGAGGCAGTTCTTGAATGGGAAGGCAATATTGGGGCACCAAAGAGTAAATTTATCTCTTATTTTAAGGCCAGAAAGATTATATCTAAGGGTTATATATGTTATTTAGTTAGAGTGAGGGATATGGAGGTAGAATCACCAACTCTTCAATCATTTCTAGTAGTGAATGAATTTGTTGATGTGTTCCCTGAAGAACTTCCAGGCTTACCTCCAGAACGAGATGTAGATTTTAGTATTGACTTGATTTTAGTATTGACTTACTTACAGGAACTTGGCCTATCTCCATTCCTCCATATAGAATGGCCTCGGCAGAATTGCGTGACTTAAAAGGGCAATTAAAAGACTTATTGGAGAAGGGTTTTATAAGACCTAGTGTGTCCCCTTGGGGTGCACCAGTGTTATTTGTACGTTAAAACAATGGCACCTTGAGAATGTGTATCGACTATCGACAATTGAATAAGATGACAATTAAGAATAAATACCCCGTCCCTAGGATTGATGATTTATTTGATTAGTTACATGGTGCCAAATGCTTTTCAAAAATTGATTTGAGGTCAGCTTATCACCAAGTGAGGGTGAAGGAGAAAGATATACCCAAGACAACTTTCAAAACATGCAATGGTCACTTTGAATTTCTTGTTATGTCATTTGGGCTAATGAATGCACCAGCAGTTTTTATAAATCTGATGAGTAGGGTATTAAAGCCATTCTTGGATATGTTCATGATAGTATTTATAGATGACATTTTGCTATATTCAAGATCAGAAGAGGACCACGTAAATCACTTACGACAAGTATTACAGGTTCTTCGTGATCAACAGTTGTATGCCAAGTTTTCTAAATGTGAATTTTGGCTAAACTCAGTGGCATTTTTGGGTCATATTGTGTCTGATAAAGGAATAAGGATTGATTCAGAAAAGATAGAGGCTGTGAAAGATTGGCCGAGACCAATGCTACTCACGGAAGTTCTGAGCTTCCTAGGGTTGGCAGGTTATTGTAGAAGGTTCGTTGAAGGTTTTTCCTCTATTTCTGAAACTTTAACAAAGTTGACACATAAAGCAACCAAGTTCCAATGGAATGATGCATGTGAAAGGAGCTTCCAGGAGCTGAAAAATAAGCTAACTTCTGCACCTGTGCTAGTACTTCCAGAAGGCACCAAGGGATATGCAATGTATTGCGATGCTTTAGGAGTTGGCTTAGGGTATGTACTGACACAATATGGTATGGTAATTGCTTATGCATCTAGAAACCTATGATCACATGAGAAAAATTACCCATCACATGATCTTGAGCTAACAACGGTTGTGTTTGCTCTGAAAATATGGCGCCACTATTTGTATGGGGTTTATATTTAGATATATACTGATCATAAGAGCCTACAATACATCTTTAAGCAGAAATGCCTAAACTTAAGATAGCAGAGATGGCTAGAGCTAATAAAGGATTATGACATTGATATACTTTACCATCAGGGGAAAGCAATTATGGTAGTCGATGCTCTGAGTCATAAGGCAATCATGAATATTGGTGATCAAGCCATGGTAAGTCAAGGAGTGGCTAAGGATCTACGACAACTAGCTAATTTGTGGGTTCGCCTTCTTGAAACTTCAAAGGAAGGGGTTGTTCTGCATAATGCTACGGAGTCTTTGTTAGAAATGGAGGTGAAAGAAATACAGTTCGAGGATCCTATTTTATGATGTCTTAAGGAAAATGTGAGTCAAGGGATAATAGAGGGCTTTGACCTTACACAAAATGGAGTACTTTATTGCCAAAATAGGTTATGTGTGTCTAATATTAATGGACTAAGGAAGAGGATAATGGAAGAAGCCCATCATTACAAATATTCCATCCATCTAGGATCAACTAAGATGTATCATGACCTAGAGGGAATGTTTTGGTGGGGAGGCATCAAAAAGGACCTTGCAGAATTTGTGGCTCAATGTCCAAATTTCTAACAAGTAAAAGTAGAACACCAAAAGCCAGGAGGTTATATGCAGTGTATAGAACTTCCAACATGGAAGTGGGATATGATCAATATGGATTTTGTTGCCAGGTTGCCTCGCTCATTTTGAAAGTTTGACTCCATATGGGTAATAGTTGACAAACTCACAAAGTCAGCACACTTCTTGCCAGTCAGGTGTGATTATACAGGTGAGGAGTATGCCAAGCTATACCTCAAAGATAATCAGGCTACATGGAGTCCCAATCTCCATTATCTCTAATCGTGGGGCTCAATTCACTGCAAAGTTTTGGAAGTCCTTCCAAAGGAGTTTAGGGACACAAGTGAATTTGAGTACAGCATTCTACCCTCAAGCAGACGGTCAAGCAGAACACACTATTTAGATACTTAAAGATATGTTGAGAGCTTGTGCATTGGACTTTAAAGGTAGTTGGGTGGACCATCTGCCACTTATTCAATTTGCCTATAATAATAGCTACCACTCAAGTATCAAGATAGCACCTTATGAAGCTTTGTATGGAAGGAAATGTAGGTCGCCGATTGGATGGTTTGAAGTGGGTGAAACCACCTTGCTTGGGAAAGATCTAGTACAACACACCTTGGAAAAAGTTAAGGTAATACATCAGCGGCTAAAAATAGTCCAAAGTTGTCACAAATTATATGCAGATGCTAGAAGGAGAGGACTAGAATTCTCAGTAGGGGATTGGGTATTTATAATGGTTTCTCAAATGAAAGGGGTTATGAGATTGGTAAGAATGGAAAATTGAGCCTACGTTACATAGGTCCATATAAAATTATTAAGAAGTTCAGGCAGGTTGCATACGAAGTAGATCTACCCCAAGCATTTTCAATGGTTCATCCAGTTTTTCATGTCTCAATGCTTCAAAAATGCATAGGTGACTCATCCCGTATCACTCCTATTGAAGACGTGAAGGTTACAAAAGATCTCACATATGAAGAGGTACCTATTGCTATTCTGGATCGTCAAGTTAAGAAGCTAAGAAACAAAGAAATAGCTTCAGTAAAAGTACTTTGGAGAAACCAGCAAGAAGAAGAAATAACACGGGAGGACGAGGACGTGATGAAATCAAAATATGCTTATTTGATGCTAAAAAGGAAGTTCAATATACAGAATTGGGACATTAATAGGTATGTGTGTTTGAGTACTTGTTGTGTTGTCAAAAGTTTGTTTAAGTACAACAAGCTATCTAATTATGGTAACATTCGAGGACGAATGTTCCTAAGGGGGAAGGATGTAACACCCCATATACTACAATACTAGTACTATACAAATGAAACATGATATGGCTTTTCAAATTAGCGCCAATTTTTAAAAGTTCTTGAATCTCATATTAGAGGGCAATATGTGCATCTAACGCTTTAGAGGGTCGAGTGTATACATGTTTTGTGTCAAATTGAGGAGATAAAGGCCCTAAAAAAGTGAGGGAATTGAGGTACTTGTAGGACTTAGAAAGCTAGTAGGTGAGTCACCTACTTGCTTAGCGTAACTTTGCTAGCTAAACGTAGACAAGGCCGATGTCGAATTTGTCCAAATCCAATTATGGATAAAGTCTGTGTTAAGGGTGTAACTTTATCTAGTTAGGATCATAAATGGACTATAGTTTCAACCCAAGATGAATAAAAAAGGGCCCAAGCACATCACAACCCACTTGACTATTTGGGCCCAAACTAAGTGAAGAGAAATTTGGTAAATGGGCAGCCAAGGCCCATCTACTTTGAGACACATTTTGGCCCAAGTGTTAGAGATAAGCGGCTGCATAATAAGCTTACTAATATGTGTTAATATTTGGTCAAAACCTCAAGAGAAGGTTGTCCAAAGAGACCCGTTAAAAGGGCTCAAAAACAGCCCCTTAAGTCATTTCCCTTTGGAACAATTTTCAGCTTTCCCAAAGACTCTTTTGTTCTCATTACTTCACTTCACAAGGCAGCCAATACAACCCTCTAGGATTCTTGAAGGAAAGCTGAATCTTGAAGATAAAGTTAAGTAATTATAGTTGTGTATTTAGTATGGTTTCTTCATGAAAAACAAGAAGTATATGCTAGTTATGCTTGTGCTAGAAATTTGGACAGCATGTGTCCTAAGGATTGTTGTGAACTTTTCTTGTTACTCTAGAGGATTTTCTCTTCTTGTTTGGCTAAGTAAGCTATTGGACGACGTTTATAGTCCGCAAAATTGAGTTCTTCTATGATATCACAATTGTGTTCTTATACGAACTTGTGGGCTGATTGATTGAGTACTATGGTATCAAGTCCTCCACCTATTTTATGGATTGCTTTTGAACTATTTTAGGACTTTTTTATGTTTATATATTATGGGGACAGCTTGATTAAAGTTGGAACGTGTTTGGAATTGTCGACGTCAAAATGTAGCGAAGGGATGTAACGTTATGCCGCCTATTTGTATGTTGTGTAGAATTGTTATGTGTTGTACTTTGTGGTCTATTTTAAGACTGTTATGGCACTAAAACAGGCTGCACATTATATGTATATGAGACTGTGTATTAGAAAATACAATTAGGGGCGAAAAGATTGAAAGAATACGCTCGGGTTTATAATTATCCGCTTGCTGTCCATATGTTGTTTTTTTATGAGATTGGGCTTCCAAGATGTATCTATTGGCTGCTAATGCTAGTTTAATCATCTTCTATGTTGTAGATAAATACTTGGATGAAGGTAAGGTTATCTCGAGGTAATAGCTACGTCATACAACGAGGTATGTAAGGCTACTTAATTTCGTATTATTTGGCATGAAACATAGATCCCTCCTTGGCACATAAAGGCACTTACCAACTACAACACAACTATTAACCATGTATTAACTCTTTCACATGTTCATATGCTCCCGTACATAGTCACCTTCTACTCTTCATACATACTTGAATACCAAGAAACACAAGTTCGTTCTACTAAATAAAGTTCATGTGTTGTTCTACCTCATATGTATTTCATTATTTGTGTAACCTACTCCTTTCAATATGGTGTTGTCTTTTGTGATTATTCAAATGTCATATGTTGTGTCTACAGCCCTAAAGCTCCAATATTATGACCACCAAAAGTCATCTCAAAAGAAATCGAAAGATAAAGTATATTGCTTATTGATGATCGGTAACCCGAGGGGTGGAAGAATCACCTAGCCAGGATCCATCCTATCACGGGGGTAGGCTAAGGGGTTAAAGTAAAAGCCTAGCTAGGGCCAATCCTGATATAGATTTACCACTGATCAGTTGATCATTTGTATTACTTGTTGTGCACAGATTATACAGTAAAGGTAAAGTAATAAAAAAGAACATAAAGTATATGATCCCACAGTATAACTAACGGTGGTCTCTTATTATACACCACTGCATGGTTTTATTTGAGTTGTTTCTTCATATACTATATTTCTTGCCTTATATATTCAGTACATTATCTCATACTGACGTTCCTTACGGGGGACCTGCATTTCATGTTGTAGATACAAGTGCTAGTAAATCTACCCAGTAGGAGTGAAGGATATCTAGCTGTTGTTACCATGCTCCAGGTTGCTCCGAAGCTTTGTGTGTCTAGAGCTTATATTTTTTTATTATATAGTTAGTCGAGGCGGGGCCTATCCCTACCCTTATCAGATACTTTTCCTTATCTAGCAGCTTTGTAGACTATGTAAACTAAAGTGTGGTCATGTCTCCTACTTTAGACAATGTGGCTCCAACGGCCTAGCCATATGCATCTCCTTTTGGCTTGTTATTACTGTTTACTTTCTTAAAGGCATGTTGAATATAGAAATCCCTTATAATATGTATAGAAAGTGAATGGATACAGGTTGGTTCTCCCGAGCCTTATCGGCAACGGGTGCCAGTCCGCCTTAACGGGACTTTGGACGTGACATGGACTTAGAGGAGAACTTATCTTATAAGAAAATTTCGTTGGAAATCTTTTGGATAGGGAAGTGAGGTGGCTTCGTTACAAGGAAATAACTTTGGTTAGGTGTATTGAAGAAATCAACATGTGGAAAGTGCTATGTTGGAAGGGTGATCAAGTATGATGTGATGATACCTCTATCCTTTCCTATCTATTCAAGCCTATGATATTAGGTTTCTCACATTCTCAGTGGTCCTAATTCTTTCACTTTTGAGTCTCATGACATGATATGCATATATGTGCACGAAAATGATTTATATCCATGATATTTAAAATGATTTGAATAAGTTTTGATATGTGTTTAAATGGCTTTATGATTTTCAAAATGATGAGCAATGCATGGTATCTTGTGTTTGAAAGTTTCATGTTCTAACTCAAGCTTTTCAAGCCTCGTTCTTCCATATTCAAGGACAAATGTTCGCAAGGGGGAGATGATGTAAGGACCTTGATTTTTGTATAGCTTTGGTGCGTTTGAGATTTGGTTTCAAAATTTTTTTTTCTAAGGTGACACCTTATGGGACCTCCAAGATCGATCTAATTTCACTTCCAAGCTTTCAATTCAAGCTCATTTATGTCATTCAAGGCCATCATGGGTTCACTATATCAAGCCAAGTTCAAAGGAATTTTTGTTGGCTAAGTTTGACACAAGTACTGGTATAAAGGTCAATTTTAAAAGGACATATCTCTTTGAACAAAAGGAATGGGGGGATCACGATCAACTAAATCAAAGATCTTTTAATTAGCTTTCCAACACACTTGGTTTCACCTCATTTCAAGTTCGGATGAAGGAGTTATGACCATTTTCATAAGTCCCTTCTGTGTAGTTTTGCCACACGAGCAGTGAGGCTTCTCACGACATATGGGAATAATTTGGGGCCTGGAATGACAATTTTTTGTCTAAGTGATGGGGCCTGGCCAGTGGCACGGGCCGTGTGTCTTTCCACGGATTGTGTGGCAGGCCGTATGGTTGGTATATGAGACAAGGTTGGCATGGAAGGGAGCATTTTGGTTAAGTATGGTGTCACGGCCCTTCTCACAGACAATTGCAAGCTTCACTAGCCATGTTTCCAATAGAGAACTCTCCTGCCATCAACATATTTGCCTACGTCTTGCTTCACGGGCACTCCACACAGAATGTGGAATGCCACACAGCCCGTGGTGCCTTCCGTATAGGTGAACTTTGCCTATTGTTTTTCTAAGTATTGAAGTTAAGTTCCAACTTCCGGAAATTTTGCTAAGTGTGGGTTCACGGGCAAGTTCACGGACTGTGTAATGCTACACGGACCGTTTATCCTCCAGTTAAAAGACTTTCGATAAATTTTTACTCTGATTCATTAATGGCGTTTTTGTAAATTTTGTTACTTCTATTGGTATTTTGGGAATTCCTATGCTATTCTAAGGTCATCTAAAGACCTGAAACCTATTTCAAACATTCAAAATCATTCCTCATGTTTTAAATCCTCTCAAAAGCATTCCACACAAGAACTCTTAGAGATTTCAACACTTGAGCTAAGGAACTCAATTCTTCTTCAAAATTCTTTGGGGTTTCTTCATCTTGGTGAAGGTATGTGGGTTTGATCCTTGATTACCTTCCAATCAAGGAGACCCAAACTATTTTCAAGCAATTAATTTCAAGCTTACTTTAAACTGGGGTTTTGAATTTTATGATTCTTAAAATTCTATTTTGTGCATGGGTAGTGTTTATTTGATGATTTTATGGTCATTTGAATCATTATATGAGGACTTACGTTGGGTTTATGGAATTATAAGTATGCATGTCCCCTTTAAGACTTGTTTATGCATGGGTGATTATATTATGATTTTAAATGTTGATTCAATTATGCTTCCAATTGAATTTCATATTATTATATGGATTTTAGATTGAATTTAATAACCCATGTCATTCTCTTATTATTCACAGCATATGCGTTCATGTATTTGGATTACTATGGAAATTATGAAGTGGGTTAAGACCAATTTTGTTATATGATATAATTTTGAAGATATTGGTTATGGAAAGATGTGATCACATATATGTCTATTGATTATAGATGTTTGAGAATTTTGGGTGATTGCACCATTTTAGTATATGAATGGGATATTTCGATGCATGAGTATTATGACTATGAACTATGATTTTGGCATTTGTGCCTAAGTATGAATTACTACGAATGGTATTTGGCTTTAAGATTAAGGATGCATTGAAATGATTTTGGAAGTGAAATATTTCTCATGAAGTATGTATATATATACATATATAATAAGTATTCTTTTAGGATGACAACTCTGCACCGATAGATTGAGGGTTCCGCTCTCTTTCCTTGAACTATGTGCCTAGTATAGGGTCCTTTCAAAAATCGAGTTGCCCGTAAGAAAAGATGCCTCCGAAATGGGGTTGCCCATAAGGTGAAGTATGGTTTACCTTTGGCAAATTGACCACGTCTTTACAGATGAGAGGATTTCATCGGGATTCCATATAATAGCTCGCTTGGTTTTACTTATCTTGGTTGAGGTCACATCCCCACTATATATATGAGCATCATTTGCATTTCATGTATCATGAATTTCATAGCATCTTGTTATATTACATTCCTTGCTATAAATATCCCTCTATATAATGTGCCCTTGCCATTTAACATTGTATGAAGGTTTTCGTAAGTTACATGCATTGCACCCCGCATACTTAGTGCATTCAAACGTACTAATGCATACTTTTGCCTATATGATCTCACCATATAGGGGCCAGAGATTACTTTCATCCAGCGTTCAATGGCTAGATCAAATTTTGAGACATTGGCTGTGTTGAGTCCTATCTTCCAAGGACAAGCCATCATTCCTCTACCTTAAGTTCCTTTTGTTTATGTTATCTATACTTTGAGGGTGAGGCCCCGAGCTTGTCTTGGCCCCTGTACTATCTTATGGCTGGAGGCATTGTTGGATATCTTCTAGACTCGCGTCGGATCTATGTGTTATGTGTTGTATATGAACCTTATGATGATGGTTATCTTTTTATTATGGCTATCATGGATTGATTATGGGAATTTTGATATGTATATGTATGTTTGATGCGGAAATTTGGAAGATCCTAAGTACAGAATTTCCCCATAGTGTGAGTCATACTTACCCACCCCCTAGTCATTATGTGTTATATCCTTTGTGAATTCATATTAATCCCTTTCCGTAAGATATCCCCATAGCGTGAGTCCTACTTTCCTTTCTATTAGAACTATGTGTTTAATTTTGAATGCGCTTCCGAACCAATGATTTGAAATTTGGTACGTTGAGGCTTGTCTGGGGACTCTCAAGTTCCCATTCGTTGTGTCACTCCTAGACCCTAGGTCCGAGTCATGACAGATTATTTCAAACCCCCTCCATCTGGGGAACTAAGTTGGTTAACCACTCGAATTGCAATCATTAAATTCTCTTGAGTCTACTTATTCCCTATGGGTTCGACCCTATCCTTTATTATGTTCTATTTATTGACAGCAACAGCTAAAAGGAGGTGTAACTTGGGAGACATCAAGATTTTGACACCATTTCCAGGGAATACGGCTAGACTTCTTAATTCATAGTAATTCGAGTGTTAATCCTTATTTCCCATACTTTACTTTTGTTTGTTTTTCTTGTTCTTTTTCAGGGCGTAACAATAGTGTATGCCCATTTCCCGGAGTGAAGGCAATCCCTTAACTCTATTTGACCCAAAGATCCATAGAACTTTGAGGAGAATGGCCCACGACAATGCCAACAACGTGGCTACTACAAATCTGAACAAGAATAACAACGAGAATACTGGTAATGAGAACCCACCTCCTCTTGAAGACATTGCTCCATAGCTCTAGGATTTCAATGCCAATGCTTACCAGTTGACTCAATACAAGTTGAATCCTATGGCTATGGAGGTGTCTAGAGCTATTATGTTGCCATCACTACAGGCTGACACAAAGTTCACAGTCCCGAATGGGTTAATTATGATGCTGCAAAATTGTGGGCTATTTGCGGGCTTAACATCGGAGATCCTTATAGTCATGTACAAAATGTGGCATTTATCTGCAAAAATGTGATGGGAACACAGAATCTGTCTATGGATGTTGTCAGAGATCATGTATTCCATTATCTCTTATAGGCAATGCAGCGTTATGGCTATCTGAGCTCCCTCAAAGTGCGATCACCAATTGGGCAGACTTGCAGAAGGCCTTTTTGGAGAGATAATTCCTAATATCGAAGAAGCTCTAGTTGAAGGATCAGATAAACAACTTTGAGCAACTTAATGGTGATTCGATCAGTACTACTTGGGAGCGGTTCACCAAATGTCCAAGGAGCATCCCTGACCACAAGATAGTTGATGATGCCTTGGTGGAGATCGTTTACCATGCCATTGATGGAACAGTTAGGCTTGTGTTGACACTATCATCGGGGGCACATTCTTGGATCATCCATTTGTAAGGATCTCAGAACGAATGGAAATAGTGGTCAAGACTAATCGTGCATGGGGGTAGAGAGACAGAGCATCCACCAAAAGTTCATGCTCTTTTATTGTTGGTTTGGAGCAAGAAAACATCCATGAAGATATTATGCAACAGCTTGCCCAGATCCGCACAGGTATGGAGGTGATGATGAAGCAGAACCAAGACCAAGTAAATGCAATTGTTCATTAACCTCCATGTGCACCCATGTATGATGAGTCATATTATGATGAGGACTCATGTTTTGTTGCTGGTCAGATGGGCAGTTTCCGGACCAACGCCCAAGGGTCCAATTAGGACTATTGGTGACAAGGTCAAGGGAACCAAGGTTGGAACTTTAATATAGATGGGGCTTACAGGGATAACTGAAGAGGATATTGTGAGAGGAATGGGGGTCCAGCAAGAGATGCAGATTGGGGTCATAGAGAAGGATGAAGAAATGGTCCTTATGTTCCACCACATAACCATGACACAGGTGCAAGCAATTCCAGAGTTAAGGAGATATTTGACCACCTGTTGAAGAAAGCTGAGACACTAGATGAGGCTCTCAAGGTCATGATATCTTACATTGCAAGCATCAATCAGAAAACTGAGTCTCACTCTATGTCTATCAAACATCTTGAACAACAGTTCATTCGAGTGTCAACTCAGCTTAATCAGCATCAAAGGGACACACTGCCTAGCAATGTTGTTCAAAATCATAAAAATAAATGGCAGTGTATAGCAGTTACTAATCAGGGTGGCAAGAGCACCATTGATCCTCCCATTCCAGTTGATTAGGAAGTTGTTCGATAGGAGATGTATACGGCCAAGGATGCACAAATAGGAGATGATTGTGGCGAGAATGGGGTTAGTGAAGCTACTGATGCGCCAAATAAGTTGAAGCTCATTCCTAGGCCTCCTTCTCCCTTCCCTCAAAGAATCAAAAACAGGGAGGAGGAACACAAATTCAAGAACTTTCTCTCCATACTGAAACAACTCTCCATCAACATCCCTCTCATTAACGCATTGGAGAAGATGCTAGTGTATGCTAAGTATATGAAAGACTTGGTCACTAAAAAGCACACTATGATTTAGGAGCTCTCCCAAGAGCTTCACTATTACAGTGCTATTGCTACGAGGTCCTTCGCTCAGAAGCAAGAAGATTTGGGTGCTTTTACTATACCCCGCACCATTGGAGATATGGAGTTAGCAAGGGAACTATGTGATCTAGGTGCCATCATTAATCTAATGCCCCTTGCATTTTTCAAAACTTTGATTGGGAGCCCCTACTCTAACGAGTTGTGGTTATTGATGGTGAATCATACGGTGAAGAATCTTGTGCGGATACTATACGATATGCTGGTGAACGTTGAGAAGTTCATATTCCCCACAAACTTTGTGATCCTTCATTGTGAAGTTGATTTTGAAGTCCCTATCATCTTGGGAAAGCCCTTCTTAGCCACTGGATGCATGTTAGCGGATATGGAGAAGGGCTAACTAAAGTTTAAATTGGGAAAGATGAGGTCATGTTCAATATTTGTCAGCAGGCAAAGAAAGATAATTATTTGAGAGTGGTCTATATTATCAAGGATGTTGATGATGTTGAACCAAAAGTACCACTTGTGGTAAGATTAGGTGTTGACACTTTGGAGGTAGTGTTGATGAACTTCGACAGTGATGGTATCCCACACTATAAAGAGACAATGAATGCTCTAGGAGTTTCTTAGGGTCCTAGGCGCCAAACTTATCTAGAGTTAGACTTGTAGAATCAGGAGTCACCGCCCACAAAGCCATCCGTAGAAGACCCACCGATGTTATAGTTAAAGGGACTTCCAGCACATCTGAGGTATGCATTTTTTGGAGCCAATAACACTTTGCTAGTTATAATTGCTGCGAATTTTATTAAGGAGCAAGTGCCCTTGTCATGTTGCTTAAATAGTTTAAGTAGGTCATTGAATGGACTATTGCAGATATCATTGGTATCCCTCGAGAGGGGTATGCATACACAAAATCAAGATGGATGGGACCCTTTTGAGTATCATGTGTCTTTGATCATGGGGCCATTGAGCTGTAGAGAAAGTGGAGGAACTTTCAAGGCAAATGGCCAAAGAGTCAAGCCATACCTTAGAAATATGGAAGAGATAAATACGGTGAAAGAATGGGATCTTGAGTAAGTTTGAGTAATCAAGACATCTATGTTATGCCACAATAATAAAGTAGGTGCTGCTTGGGAGGCAACCCAAGGTGGACACTAGCGCTTACGCGCCAAGGTTTTTTTTTTTACCCCTTTATGTTTTATTATTCCTTGGTTTTGTGCATTGGGGATAATGCACATCTTTTTTGATGGGGTGTGGGTACTTATTGGCCTCCGTGAACTTTGAGTAGCTTGGGACCATAACTACCCCAATTTTTTATCCTAGGCTTTTTTTGCCTATGTTCTATTTCCCCGTGGATATTTACTTTATGTTAAACCGGCACGTTTAGCATGTTTAGATGGATATAGTACTAAAACTTTTGGCATGCAGCATGCTTTTGATGTTTTGTTTGAAAAAAGATACCTATCAAAAATTTTAATTAGTAGTTAGATAACAACCATGCATATTTAGGTGTGTGACAATGTTTGTTCGGATAAAAGTGGATAAATTGAGATAAAAAGCATGATTTGAGAGTCTTTTTTTGATAATGTATGCCGTGTCATATGAGTGTGAGCTTATTTGCTAGATACATGTGTTTTGTTCTAATTCAGAACTTGCCCTGTTACTCTAAGTTAGATTGTAGATTAATTGGATTAGAAAAGGATCTTAGGTCATTGTTCTTAATAGTCCACTTAGCCTAAAATGACCAACCAAAACTATTATATATCCTAGTTCCTAATGTTTGAGCCTAACACGTACCTATTCTTAGAAAATACATGATTAACCTAGCCTTGTTGGTTGTAAAATCCTGAAATTGGCCCTGGTCCTTCCTTTAACATTGTGCACCTTGACTAAGGCAAAAACCATAAGTTGAGGGTGGCTATCAAAAGTAACCCTGCTTCTGAGGACGGATATTGTACACCTCAACATAGTCCAAAAGTCTAAGTTGAGGGTGGTTGGTGTAAGGGTGAAACACAAAAATAAGGAGGGAAGTTAGTGATGTAGAGAAAAAGGGAAAAATCATGTACTTGGTGCAAGAAAAATAAAGGATGCCTTAGTTATGAGCTAAAAATAAAAATGAAGTGTAAAAACAAGGCAAAATGCTGAAAAATGAAAAGAAAGCACTCAGAAAAGCTTGAAATAGGAAAAAGGGGGAATGAGTGAAAATTACAGAGTTGGTAGGGCAAAAGTGTAGAAATACGCAGTGTCAAGGAGGTCCTTTAGTCACTATGCTCCTAAAATGCCACACTAAAGCCTCTGAGCCTACGTTACAAGCCTAGAAAGTCCTAAAATGATCATAGTACAGTTGGATGAAGGTCTTAGTCACGAGTATAGGGGCAAGCCTATGGTATTAGGCATGATGGAAGAGTATGTTTTGTGAGAGTGAGTGATTTTGCATAGTTCCAACGTTATACATGAAAACATCATTGAGTGTCAGAAATGGGATTTCTTTCTATGAGAGCACTACATTGCATTATTGGAACTAGGCTTGTTTAGTGATTCTGAGTTATTGATAATACCTCACTTTTCACAATTGTGTTGTCACATGCAATAGTCTATATTGGTTTGGTAGATAGCTATCTGTTCCTATTTTGAAATATTGGTGTGGGTATCTGAGTTTGGGATTTATATGATGCATGCCATTGGATTGAGGTTTGTATGTTACTGTATTATCTATATAGATTGAGTATGTCGCTTGAGTACAAGCAATAATTTTAAGTTGAGGGTGTTGATGTGCTGACAAAATACAACACTTTTGATTCTTAACACTTGGAATTTTGTGTGTTCTCAATGAGATGTTAGTTGGTTTTATGTGCTTTTGTGTTATATTTACAGGATTACAGGTTTGGCCTTGATTTTCAAAAAAAGTGCAAAAGTTGCTGGTTTTTGCTGCTATACGAGACCTTTTATGGGCAGTGGAACCTTTTATGGGTAGTGAAGTGGTTTCATCAACAATTCCAGTGAGGGGTTATTTTCTGAAGTTGATTCTATGAACATGCAAACGAGTTGTGGATGGTTTTATAAGTCGTAGAAGATGGTCTGCACCTTGAGGATCAGAGATTTGAACTTTCTGAAGTTTCATTAGATGAAACCCCTTTATAGGTTGTGAACCATTTTATGTGTCGTAGAGGGGTGTCATAGAGTTGAAGTCCAAATTTCTAGCAACTGAGTACGAGACCCCAATTACGGGCCATGGAATATAATATGGCTCGTAAATCCCTTTCGTATAGCGTGCCGACAAGTTCTCCTATTTTGTTTAGGACTTGTATTTTACTTATTGTAAATAGGCTTTTTAGATTATTTTTCATAAGTTTTCACCTAGTACTCAGAGAACTCAGTAATTAGTGGGAAAATTGTGAGATCACTTTGGAGAGTCCTTGAGAACACTTGTGTTTGAATTTCATCTTTAAGCTTGTGATTTTTATTGAAGTTGGATTCGCTTATTCTTAATTCTATTGTGTAAGTGTTCGATTATGTTTTCTCAATCTATAATTCTTGCATCTACACAAAGCATGAGTAGCTAAATCCACAACTAGGGTTGTGGGAACCATGAAGAACTAAAAAAGTAAAACCGGATAATTCATAATCCTTGGAAGGTGTGTATGCATGTATTAATTAACTCTGTTCATTTTGCATGTTTTCTAATTGTGGCCAACATTAGAATCCCACCTAGTTTTACTGACTGGACCAAGGTAGTAATGACTAGGAAAAGAAATTAATTAATAGGATTCGATTGATGTGCTCTCGTCTAATCATCCAAACTCGGTCAAAGGGAGGTTTTATTCGGACCAATAGGTAAGGGTTAGTAATGCACACTATGGATATGGGCCAAGTCACATAGTTAAATGCACCTCTCACATTTTACCAAAGGGTTTGGTGAACATAACTTATCGTCCTACATGCTACACACTAGAAAAAAATTAGCTTATGCGGTGATACTAAGTTGGGGAATCATGGAGAACACAATACCCTAGATTCTCTCCATATTGATTTCTCTCTTGTGTTAGTTTAGTTTTATTTTCCATTGATTATTGCAAACCCCCCCCCCACACCCTTTGGGGAAGTAACTTGGTTAACCACTCGAATTGTGATCATTGAATTCTCTTAAGTCTACGTATTCCCTGTGGGTTCGACTCTAACTTTTGTTAGGTTCTGTTTCTTGACAGCGACCGCTTTATCCTCTAAAAGGAGGTGAAACTTGGGCAACATCAGACATCGTCATTTCATCAAGACAACCTGCAACTTATTAAACCAAGCATCCATACCTTCAATGTTTTACAGTTATACTTGTCAACAAGCTGTTTGTTTGATCAATAGGATGACTACACCAATTCTACAAAATAAATCACCATTTGAAATCCTATCTCAGACTGTGCAAAATTATGATTCCGTCACAGTTTTTGGATTCTTGTGCTACCCATGGCTCAAACTATATTCCACTGGTAAATTGGAAGATCGATCCACACCATGTATTTATTTAGGTTTTTCTAATAAACATTACAGCCATCAGTGTTTTGACCTAGTTAATTCCAAATTGTATTTATTCAGGAATGTAATCTTTTTGGAAGACAATTTTCCTTTTCAAGGTTTAATAATAAAGTTAATGCTTCTTAGAATAATTTTTTGATTGAAAAACAAGCCAAGGAGAACGGTAATTTAATTTCACATCCCTCTTATCAACTCCCTCCACAAGTAACTACGTTGCCAACGGTCCCTCAACACCCGCAAGCTATCTCCTCCGCTCCAAATGGCATCTATCCACATTCAGGTAACATTCCTTCCCATGTCTCAACTTCTACATCTTCATCCTCTACACAAGTTCCACAAAAACAGAGAGCAAATCCATCACCAAGACATCACCCATTGCTCTCACGGCCACTTATCATATATCATAAACGAGAAAGACCACTCATTCCTAGCCAAACTCTAAATCCCAGAAATTTATCTGCTTCAGCACAACATCAACCATATACGGCTTCCTTCTCCCCTCCACCAATACCTCCTATCCAAACTGACCCACCAACCCAGCCCAGCGAAACCATCAAGCCACCAAAGTACACCCAATGACTACCAGATCACAGACTCAGAGCCTTAAACCTCGTCAGTTTCTCAACACCCCTATACTATCTCCAAAAATCCCCACCACTCATAAGCAAGCTAAGCTAATTAATTCCCCAAAGGGAAATAGTAATGCAAGCTGAATTTGATGCTCTTATTCGTAACCATACTTGGGATTTGGTTCCATGTGAGTCTTCCAAAAATGTGGTAAATTGTAAGTGGTTATTTCTACTTAAATACAAATATGATGGTTCTGTTGATAAATACAAGGCTCGTATAGTGGCTAAGGGGTTTACATAGCGCCCTGTACTTGATTAGTATTTCGATATTTGTCTAGTAGTCAAGCCTTCCACTGTATGTCTTGTACTGATTATCGCCACTCAAATTGACTGGCCTATTTATCAGCTGGATGTTAACAATGCCTTTTTGAAGGGTCGTCTTACTAAAGAAGTATACATGTGACAACCACCAGGATTTGAAAACTCTGAGAATCCTACCCATGTATGTCATCCTCAGAAGGAAATTTATTCTTTCAAAACGGCCCCTGGTGCTTGGTACACTGAACTCAAAAATTATCTCCTTACTTTGAGTTTTGTTAAATCGCTTTCTGATTCCTCACTCTTCATTATGCATAAAGCTGGATTTACTATGTATATCTTAGTTTATGTGGATGATATCATAGTGACTGGTAATCACCATAAATATGTTCGTTATACCATTGAGGCTCTTTCTCATCGGTTTTCACTAAAGGACTTAGGGCCACTTCATTAATTTCTTGGTATTGAGGTGATTCATTCTTCTACTGGTCTTCTTCTTTCTCAACAAAAGTACACAATAGATGTCCTACAAGAGGTAGCTATGGATAATTGTAAAGGTGTTTCCACACATATGACATTTGCTATTGTTTCTTATCGCTCTTTTGATGATCATCTAGTTGATGGTTCCTTATTTTGTCATATCATTGGTAAACTTCAATACCTTTCCTTCACTTGTCCGGACATAGCTTTTGCTATCAGCAAGTTGTCACAAGCTATGCATCAGCCATTCATGTCTCATTGGGTTGTTCTTACATGACTTCTCCGCTATCTCTGTTCAACTACCTCCTTTGGTGTGCTCATTGCCAAGGAGACTAATCGTAGGTTACTTGCGTACTCTGACTCGGACTAGGAAGGGGATCCTCAAGATTTGACATCCACCAGTGGTTATGTTATTTATCTTGACCATTCTCTGATTTCATGGTTATTAAAGAAGCAATGTTCAGTTTCTCATTCTTTTACAGAGGCAGAGTATTGGGCAATGGATGTTGCTGCTTCTGAAACTAATTGGCTAACCTATATTCTTCAGGAGCTTAGATTTCCCTTGACTATTTTTCCAAGAATTCTCTATGACAATATTAGCACCATTTATATCTGTGTAGGTCCTGTTTTCCATAGATGCATGAAGCATGTGGCCATCAACTTCCATTTTATTCGTGAGCAAGTGGATGCCCATTTACATGTTGCTGATCAAATTACAGATCTTCTTACAAAGCCTCTTCTGGGTGTATGTTTCAATAACCTCTTCTCTAAGTTGGGTATAATAGACCTCGACGCCAACTTTCGGGGGCGTAATAACAGCTAGCAGATATATTCCTTCTAGCACTCTTATTACTTATAGGACTCCTTAAATTAAATTTGTACTTACCAGCTTTCTTATCTTTAGGATTGTAACTACATAGATTTCTCTAAATTGTTATTTATTTTCAGCGTTGTATATAGTACACTGCTATATAAGAGCCAACACACCAATCAGTAAAAGATATATATTCATATGCTACCAACTGTTCTTTTTCTCTTTATTAACAACCTCTCAAGTGGGAGACATCCTTCCTCATCCTCCGTCATTGCCCCCAACATAAGCTTAAAGCCTCACTTATCACAAACAACTCAAGTTTTAGGAGGGACAAGAGTTCAAAAGAGGGTTGTCTTTTTAAAAAGGGTCTAGGCTTGTAAATTTAGGCTTCTAACAAAAGGGTTAAGGCTTAAAAGTGGACACTAGGGATACAATCAATGCAAAGGTGGGCTTTTTAGGCTAAGTGGACTCAAAAAAGACCAAATAATGCCTAAGGTCCTTTTTCCAACAAAAATCCATCAAGACCAACATCTCAAGACCAATTGGACAAGTTATATGTGGCACAAGTGAACACAAGGAATAAAATAAAATACTCACCACATATGACATGCAAACCATCCCAGAAAGGCTCAATTTCACTCTCAAGTCAAATGCAAGGGACTCATTTATCAAGATATCCAATATACTAAGTAAGAGTCATAAAAAGAGTCAAAGTGTTGTCCCAACATCACCCAATTCTCAAAACTAGGAGGGGTATGCTTCATCAAACAATTCACCAAACTTGACTAAATCTACTAGCACCAAACAATTCACAATCCACCATCTAGTAGAAACAAGGTCAATGGCTAATCCGAATTCACCAAGGACAACAATCAAACAACACACTAACAACTAATCAACGATTCACCCTTAAGCATGTCGTCACTCAATCGATCCTTGTGAATTTCCAATCATATACACCTATAAAGACAAGATGAAATAAAATAACTAAAATAAGAACGCTACTAAATCTAATTAAATTGCTAATCCAGTCACAATATCTACAAGCCCGAGAAAGTCACACCATAATCAAAGTAATCAAAGAAGCTCGGTAAGGGAACATCAATATCAAAACAAACATCTCAAGAATAAACAGATATAGACCAACTCAGAATATAGAAGTCAATAATCCAGGAATCAGAATTAGAATATACAATCAAATTGCCCCACAAGAGCACCTCCAACTAAAATGGTACTATGTCCTCGTAGTACAATCACAAAGTAAAAGAGAATATGAGGGAATCCCTGAAAGAATCACTCTGCATTGGATCAAAATGCGAAGGTCAAATCATCATCAAAATTAGAATAACTAGACCCACAAAGGTTCCCCAACTTGCTTATCATCTTGTTCAGGAACTTGTTTTTCTTTTTCTTGTGTTCCCTGATCTTCTTTTGACGTTGCTCTATCTTTCCTTGTCTCTAAGTTATGTGCTCAAGCTGGTCACTCATGGCCCTCTGAGCAGCTATAACCAAAGAAAGTATTGACTGATCATCTGTAGGAGCTCTTGGTGAGTGTAACGACTCTCAAGTTAGGAGCCTAGAAAGTGCAAAAAATATTATACAGGAAGTGCTCAGGGTCAGCCCATGAAGCTAAGTTCACAACCCGTGGTCTGTACAACAGGCCATAGACAAAGGTCGTGGATGTAGACTCAAAATATTAGGAAAAGTTTCTAAGTGTTGATTGGTTCGCAAAGTCATCCATGACCCGTGGATAGAAACACAAACCGTAGATAGCACTGAAGGTGTGAGTTCCAAACATGAAGGAAATTTGGAGTTTCTGGAAAGAAGACCACAATTAATAGGATGGTCGTATTCCTACGCATAACCTATAGATGGTCTTCGTAGATGGATGTCTAGAAAAGTAAGAATTTAGCTAAGTATTGAAGGACTCCTAGAGGCTATCCATGACCTATGGATTGAAGGACGACCCATGGATAGTTGTTTTGTGGTTAAGGTTTGGTAACTAGTTTCTAAAGATTGGAAAAGGAAAATAGGATGAAGAGAACCATGGTTCATGGTTCCATACGCGTTCCCTAATCGAGGTCTCATGAATGGTGTCCCTTAACTTCGAAAACCAAACTTCCTATTTCAATATTCGTCTGTATCGACCAAAATTTCAAAATTAGTTGAAGGTTTTCATAGGGTTTTTTTGAATTGAGAATCGATATCGGGTTTTTGCAAGGGTTTTTAGATGATTCCAGCTTCACCCAAACAAGTAATGAATGAGGGATATATATAGCCCCAAAATTAGGGCTCAAATGGGAGGGAAATCCAGAGTGCAATTCGGGGAATTGAAGTCAAATACATTCAAAATTTGAATCCTCCACCCTCTGGGGATAACTACGCATCTCAAATCTTAACCATTGATTTCAGATCAATGACCATCAACGGATTGGCACACGACACCTCACCATCATCTCCAACGGTTTGGGATACACATATGTACGAGTTTGTTAGGAGTGAAACGTTGAGTGAATTTGGTTGATTTGGCATATCTGGGTTTGGTTCATGGAGATGAAGAAGAAGAAGAAGAAAGGAATCGGGGAGAGAGAAATGTAACGTGGGTATGGGAAATGGGGATAAAAAGGAAAGATTGGGGGCGCCTCGTGGCCCCCACGCATGGCATGTATATAATGTTATGTGTATATAATGTGCATTGCTGAAATAAAAGGGAAAATTGGGTCGAGTTGACTTGATTTGGGCTAGAATTTTTGGTCCAAGATGAAGGCTGAAAAATGGGTTCCACGTGGGCATTTAAAATTTAGAAATTGATCAATTCGATTGCAATTTTAGCCAATTAAAAGTAATCAAATTGAATTAGATTGACCAATTTGACTACACGACAAATTAATACAAATTAATTAAAAAGTTTTTAATATTATCGACTTGAAATAATTAAATCAATTACGAAATACTAATTTCTAAAATAAAACTAAAACTTATTTGAGAAAAAAGTTTTCGTATTTTCAAAAACTAATTATTTCAAATTATTAAAATTAAAAGCTCGATAATTAATTTATACTATAGAGGGTAAAAATTGGATGTCAACACACGCATCAGTGTTTTTAGTGAAGTTTTTCGGAAAAGCAGTTCCCGTTGAAAAACAACAAAAATTCACAATTGCAAGTCCGCGTCCCTAGCCGTCGCGGAGGGGATGCGAATTTGCTACTGTTTTTGCAAAAATTGTGCAATTTGATAATTCGACCCAGTTGCTCTTAAATTGGGTCGAGACCATTTTCTGACTCAATTTTCCGCACTGATTGCACATCCGGCCTCGAATTTTTCATCGGAACTTTAGAAGATGCGTTATGCGCATGATGCATTTTAGGGGCATTTAGATAATTTTACAAGGTGTTACATCAGTCTGAAACATGTGTTTTTAGTTGTAAGAGATACACAGTGAACTATATAAATTAAAATAATAATTTTTTAATGAATGGATTGAAATTTCTACAAAATACACTAATTTATTGATTTCACTTATATTTACTGTGGCTTTCAATCTATTGATTTTGCTAATTATAAATTTTAATAAATGTATGTCATAATTTTTGTGTTTTGAAAGAAAAAAGGTGAAAACTTTGAAGAAGAAAAAATTGGTTAGTTCTCTCAATTTACCTATATGAAATTAGGGAAGAAATTAACCCCTTGTTTACTTCAATTCCTTATTTTAAAAAAAAAATGAACTTCTAATCTACTCAGAAGGAATGAAAAATACAACTGTACATGTATAATTGCATATTACATTTCCTTCCGATTCTTTTGATAAAAACTTGTTCAAAATATTATCTTATATTTAGTAAAAAATAAACATCCAAATAAAAGTTTCGATTAAATTGGAGATTTACGAAAATGATGAACACGTTTTACCTTCAACGTAAAGATTGTGGGTTCTAGTCATCATTGAAGCAAAAAAGATAAAAGTTCCTAGAAAGGATTAAAAAAATAAATTAATAAGCAATACTCCTCCATCTACTTTTGCTTGTCCAATTTACGATTAATAAATAATTTATGATTACTTAATTTCTAATTTAATATTATTATTGGCTATAGTCATTTTTAAAAGAATTAATTTCATTATATATAAAAGTGAATTAGTAAAATTGTTATTATTTTCTTTTTTTTAGAGGTATGTCAAATCATAACTGACAGATGAAAATAGATAAAGGATAATATTAGTGACTCCAAAAAAAGAGAAGTAAATCTAATTTAGAATTTGTGGAATGGGTCATAGGCCATAGGAGGCAGATAAAAGAAAAGAATTTGTGGAATGGGTCATAGCCCACAGGAGGCAGATAAAAGAAAATGAATATTAAAAAAAGAATTAAAACGAAATGACAAAAAGAATGAAGAAGGAAGGGCTCGAACCCTCGCCTGCATGGTCACTTAAAAGGCCTTTATCCACTTCGTCAAATGCTAGGATTGTAACAAGGGTGTGCAATAATATTAGATATCTTAATCTTTTAAAATTTTAACCTATGTCCACAGTGGAATTTTTCGACGAAGGGTGTTCATTTGCACACCCTTTGTGGGTTGTGGCTCCGCCCCTGGTTAAAAATTTATCTTTGCCAGATAGCTAGAACTTTCAAGTCATAACTTAGTTTGGACATGTACTAAGCTAATGTTAAAAAGTCGTAGATTTATTACTCTTACATAATAGATTTCATGTTTATCTATGCTGCTATCTTCTCTCACTATATTCTCCTTATATATTTACTTTGATCAAGAATCTTTTATTCCCTTTATATTTTAATTTTTCTTTTGATTAGTTG